>MU223430.1:1069129-1091585 GCA_018584345.1 Thuja plicata | reverse complement strand
ATTGTTAAATATATTTAATAAGGGATATATATTCATTTATTTATTTATTTTTAGACATATATATGTATATCAAAATTAATGATAATTGAGTCATATTTTTTACCGGCATTTATGATTCATGAATATTTTATTTTGACATTATCGATGTGGTAATGAATTTTATTGTGTTTCCTAATAATGGATAATGAATTTACACTTCCTCTAGTAGCCCGGACATATGAATCTTATATTCACCCCAAGCTACGTAGAGATCAAAATTAATTGGCAATTCAAGATTGTTATAGTCCCGTTGCCAATGGCAATTCAAGGTTGATATAGCCCCGTTGCCAAGTTTTGAGTAATGGCAATTCAAGGTTGGTATAGCCCTTTTGCCGAAATGAGATTAATGGCAATTCAAGATTGTTATAGTCTCGTTGCCAATGGCAATTCAAGGTTGGTATAGCCCTGTTGCCCTAATGAGATGAAGTGGCAATTCAAGGTTGGTATAGCCCCGTTGTCAATGGCAATTCAAGGTTGATATAGCCCTGTTGCCCTAATGAGATGAAGTGGCAATTCGAGGTTGGTATAGCCCCGTTGTTGCCAATTTGAGATTGTTATAATCTCGTATAGGTAGTATATATACTGATAGCCAGTCATATGCATATGCGTAGGCTTGGATAACGGTGTCCGTATCCAAGAGAACCTAGGAGCAGTGCTCTATGGAAAGACGGTTGATAGCTTGATTGCTTAGAGTGGATCTTATATCCCTCAAGCCAAGAATCGGGAATTCTGTGAAGCTCGACCTAGAGGCAGTTCCTAGGGTCAAATCCCCCTTACTAACTTAGAATAGGATAAGTGACATATAAATATTGAGTAATAGTTTGTACTGACGTTGGTTTTGCAGGGAATTATATAAGGAGAATAAGAAGGGACATTACAGTCTTACAATAAATTGACATTTGGTTGGCCTTATATATTTGACAATCAATCAAATATTTCTATTTCGGTCTTATCATGTTATTGTTCTACACAATATCCTCAAGAGTCCTATTGGAATGTTGCCAAGAGAATTCTATGATATTTATAGGGCATTATATGTTATGGAATGCATTAGATATCATTGTGTACCTTCTCTAGGCCTGGAATTTGGCTATAGAGCTTGTAAAGCTTCTTAGAATTCGTTTCCTTTTGATGCCTTCTAAGTTAATCAAGTTTTTCCCACGGTTTGCCTATATACAATTAATTCAAGAAGTACGAGGAACAAAAGAATAATCATATAATCTTAGAACTAGAATCTTAATATGAAAATTCTAAAAAAGCGAATCTTTTTCTCTTTAGAGCTTCCTTGACAATATACAGAGACCCTCAATCCTTTTTTTATGATTCTTACAATTTTATTGGACATCTAAAAATCCACAAATTTTAGAGATGGTAATGGAAAAGTTCTTTGTTTTGCATGTTAAATAATCCCTTTTGAAGGTTAGTTCAGTTCAACTTGAATATCTAAGAGCTTTTGCACTCAGAAATTTAATAGTTTTACATTCATTGGTGGTGAATGTCAATGTTGTTTCAAATTATATGTAAGATTCCTTCTCAATTTGGTCGTAAATTTTTCAATTTAGAGTGTGAGCATTTTATCAAACATTTGTCATGCTAAGTCACAGTTAACTGGTTTTCTGGATTCAATGCTTTGTTTGGTATTCGATGAGATAATTTCCTCAATGGTGCTTGCAAAGAAACCTTGTCACAACTTCCAACATGCTGTAACAATAATAATTATGCTGGCAAATACATATATAAGTCAAACGGATTACAAAATATGCAAAGACATTAACCCAAACACTTTGCAGACATTGTTATTCAAAGATATATCATAGACATAATGTCAAACACTTGCTAGACTTCCTTTAAGACGCTGAAATATGAAACTGAGATAATTTTGGAGTTCCAGTATATGCTCCAAGACCAAGCACTTATAAACAGCAATTCCTCTGATTTCCTAACATTGAAAACTCACTTATCTGAAGCACACTAGAAATTTTCCAGCATCACTTATTTATCGAAAACAGGGTAGAAAGTAAGGAGCTTATAATGAGACATATTGCACCTGAGACTGCATTTTCAGTCTGCACACTTCAAGACGATTTTCCAGATTATTCACAGACCACAATAAGTAAGACGTCTAATCTGGTCCTGTAGTTTGCTGCCCCTTATCTTGCTTCTGCTGTAGACGTTTCAGTATGTGCTCTTCCCAATGATGGCTGTAGAGATAAAAGGGCACGATTTGCCTTGTGTGCCGGATGTGTTGTAGATTACATAGAAATACAGCCCCTAAGCTGGCCCGAAAATGAAGCCACAGTCCACGATTTGCCTCCAAAATCCCAGTGTAACCAAGGCTGGGTGCTAAGAACAGTAGACGCTGAAGATTGTCTTTCTATGGGCCGTCCTCTAGCTGGGAGTCTAACTCACTTAAAATAGACTGCATTCTTAATCACAATCTGAAGCATGGTTCCGAAATCGATACAAAGCCAGTACTTATCTTCAACTAAACTTGACTTGCTGAATATTGTTTGTTTCTCCAAAATCTCTACACTTAATCTCCAATGGTGAATTCAGAAGTAAATCCACCTCACATTGAAGGCATGGCTTTTCGTCCAAACCTCCTTAGTTCCAAGGGTTTCTGTCGTTGGAACAAACCAGTCACTGAATAACAGCAACAAGAGATACTTCAATATCTCATTCTCATAACATGCTCTTGAAGGAAGACAAGGTTCGTTTATAAAGACTCCTCAAACTCCAAGTGAACCTCTACGCCCAATGTGGGATAAATCATCCTTCACTTTTAATTCCTCCATATGAAGTAGCTTCTCGAACAAGCTAGAGAGCTTTATTAACTAATGAGAATATATCAGAGGTTAAAAATCAGAAAATATCAGAGGTTAAAAATCAGTGTGTGAATTTAAAAATAAGTGTGTGAATAAGGGCAGACCATTACAGATTTCAGTTGAACCACAATGAGTTACAATGTCATTTCCACTGTCCCTGTACTGTACAAGCTGCCTCATTTAAAGAGATTTTTGGCAAGTTGTGAAACACTAATATCTAAGTGAACACACAAGTGTTAGATCTCGATTACTCGTCACCTACTCATTGTAATGGAGTTTCTTATTTGACAAGATATCCTAATAACTAGTGGGGGTTTGGGAGTGGAGATCCTAATGTGGTTGAGGGGTAGCATCCCTCATGGGGGTTGGGGGCAACACACCCAATAGGGTTGAGGGGCAGTGTCCCTCATGGGGGTTTGGGGGCAATGCTCCAATGTGGTCAAAGGGTAGTGGCCCTTGTATGGTCTGGGCCTTGGTGTGTTTACTGTTGTGATACAAGGCAGGGTTGAGGGGCAGAGCCCCCACCACCAAGTCCAAATAAGGGTATTTGAAATCACACAAACCTTCATGATAGACACCATTTTTCACAATATTATCGCTTGTGAAAATTAGGTATGCACGAAGGTTTTTGTTTATAAAATTGTTCTATTTTTTTTTCTGTTTTTTTTTTGTAAAAGGCAGCCTTTGTGTTTGCTTGGGCTCGTGAACCAGCCCAGAACCCGGACCCGGACCTGGACCCGAACTGAACCCATACGGGTACAGGGGGGTTCTAGAGTAACCTGGTAACAGAGAAAAAGTGCAAGTGATAGATACTGATCGAACTAGTTATCTACCTCAAAATAGAAGATTTGAGGAATTGAAACCTGCACAGTTAGATTTGTGATGAAAAATGACTTTTATTTCATAGAAATAGAGAAAGTGACCCTAGGACTCTTCTATTGAGCCTGCAACATCTAAGAACTGAATAGCAGATGTGAAGTGGGCTTTTTCATTTTGAGTTTTAATTATAGACATGATAACCTCTCCACAACGATAGCTGCTGGAATATGACGAAAAGTATGGTGATGCAGCACATAGAATAGGTGAGGTCCAAATGGGAAAAACAAGAAAATTACAGAATTGAAACAAACTGAATGCACTTATGATATGGGTTTTTGTGAGCTTTCCGATAAGATAAACTTGGAGTACTTTTGCCACCAAATTACTGTTCAAAATCTGCACATGAAAGGTTGTCTTGCTCCAGCAATGCAGTTGATAGCATGGCAAGTGATCCCCACAGGTTCTACTGGGTGTTGACCTTGCAAAATGTGGGCAATACAACTTACATTTCTAATGATGCTTTTGCATATAGTAGAAGTTTGTTCTTTTTCTGATAAATAATTGCTTAAGATATACAAAAAATGGTTGAAATATAGTATATATAGATTTAGTGCAGTGCCAGTTCTTATGGGGTTTGAAAAAATGCAGGCAAGCTTTAGTGAATTTCTTAAGGGGCTATATGGTCGAATCAGGAACAACACACAATAGAAATCCTCACTTAATTTTTTGTAGATTGTCTTCAGAAATTTACAATGGTTTTAAAGATCTTTGAAACTTTGATAATGTCCTGTTTAAGGTTCTTTTGGATTTAGAGGCTGAAAATGACCTTAAATAAGAAATTTTAAAATATGTGAACTGTAGCTGGTGACTGTTGGTGTTTTAAATGCAATGAGCTGTTTATTTTTTAGAAACCACGAGCAAAAATGAAAATATGAGGATTTTTGTCAAACTGGGGTTTTATGAAGTTTGGGAGCCACAAAAAATTAAAATGCCTAAATGACTCAAAATTTGGGCTATGGGTAGAGAAGTGTTTAGCTCAACAGCACTTCAGTACTTCTGAAGAGAATCTACTCCTAGAAGACTTAAGAAATGAGATAGAAAAGCAAGACAATTCAATATTAGTTGGATCTTCCACACTCAAGATTATTTGGATACTTTTTTTTTGTGGGATTTAAACCACGTACAACAATTGTACTTTCAAAGCAAAACATGGTGGCCCAAAAGTTGGAAATCTGATTAAGAGGTCAAAGAGGTCCATAACATCATGGTGATGCAAAGAGAGAAGTCTTGAATGTGATCTCCGAGAGATCAAGAATTCTTAGATTATAGGGTTACTAACTTTCACAGTGGGAATCTGGTACATTTTCATCGTTGGGAACCCCAACCTGTCACATTATGATCTGAACAATAAATTTGACCTTGAACTGAAATTGAAAAAAAAGTGAAGCAAATTATTAGTACGAGAATAGTAAACTTAATAGTCAGATGGCTTATATTAATCGATCTACATTCTGTTGCAAGTTTGTATTCAATGCAAGTTAACATGGTTTTGGGTTACAAAGCTATAGATCATCACAAGGCCAGTCTTTTGATAAAGAGAACTAACTGCAGTCAGTTGGATAGGATCAATAGATATATTCTGTCTTCTCCTTAATGTTGATTTGTTTAATGTTTATTGAACAGATTAATTGGAATAGCTTTGAGCAGGTACATATAGTAGTCAATCAGTTATATTTCAGTTGTAATGATACAGGCTATGAAAGTGGAGAATGTGATGAAGCTTAAAGAGGAGTTCGATTACAAAAGCCTTTGCAGAAGGTTAGAGGTACAGGTTGAGATTTTGATTGCTGAAAACGAAAGGCAGGGTAAGGCATTGCTGAATTCTGAAGAAAGGCGGCAGAGAGAGGTAAAGGAAGCTGAGCACCGTGCTATAGAGGCAGAAAACAAACTTACAAGTGCTTTGGAGGTAATTTTTCTACATTTTGTGCTCTTCCTTGGCTGAAATTTTTCAATCAAAATGCTTATTTAAATAAATTTGGTAAAGAAAAGCGAGCCTTGAAAAGTTAAAATAATTACATTTGACCATTAAATGGATTCTCTGGTATATTCATCTTTGGGATGTTTGGGGCCTTTGGCTCATCTGGGTTGGGATGTCGATACTTTATATTGTATTGGACAGATTTTTTCTGGTGTCATGCTCTCTATCCCTCCTAAAGTTATTTGAAAAAGATTTTGAGATTGGGACCTAAAATATTGACACTTGAATCAGATATGCCTTCGATCCATGTTCCATGTTTCCAGCAAAGCCAAGGGGAAGAGAAGCCATGAACATTTAGATCCATATGCAACATTAATTTTGATCTTTCCAATTTAAACAGTGCCTTTGTTTTATGTCAGTATTTATATATGCAATAACATTATATTTGAAATTATTGTGTTGATAATCCAAGTTTCATATCAAGAAAGGTTGTGAATAGTCTGTAACGAGTCAGATATAATCTGGTTTTCCTGCATGCTTGTTTGAATTCTATATTTTTTCATGCTCCTTTCTCAAATTATTAATTTTTATTAAGTATATTTTAGATGGTGTCTTTGCTGTGATATGATGGTTATTATATACCTAATTATCTTTCTTAGTTACCAGTAGCTGACCCATGGGGACCTAACCCTATATCACATGTCCCGTGACATGAGTATACTACCTATCATCTCCATTCTGTCATTCAATCCTATTGAATTTTCTATATTTTCTAGAATATATTTTAATTAACATATGCCCAAAGTATATAACAGGTTCACAGCTGTAGACTTTCTGTTGTGCTTACAGTCCTCCCAATGATTAACATCTCATTTTATCGGAAATCTTTAAATATATCAAAGACACCAGAAAAGACAAGACAATGTGAATTACATGGATGGTACTCATTCTATCATGTCAACACATCAATATCCTGTTTGCTTGAATGTAGACTGTCTTGATAATGCTATTTCCACCTGTCAAGTTTTTTTAATGCATTTATGTCTAATATCGTGTGCCATTTTAGCTTCTAAATTGAAATAAACGATTTTCATAAACATACACCATTCCAAGGTGTTATTTAGCTCACAAGGAAAGTAATGAACTGGTGGCTCGGTTAAATGATGTGCTAATTGCTGTTGTAGTTAACCATTTTAGCTTTGTAATGGAAAGGACACTCCAATTTTCAAAGAGTTTAGTGTTGCATTTACACATGCAGTCTATTATAATGTTGGTTCCAACTCACAATGTTGTTTTAACAGAAGCTTATGCTATTTGAATTTTATTTGGAAATATGAGCAAGGATTCTTTGGTATTTATGCGATCCTCTCTCTCTCTCTCTCTCTCTCTCTGTGTGTGTGTGTGTGTGTGTGTGTGTGTGTATTATAGCTTATTAATTTTTTAGTAAAATGGTTTTTAGGTTGCAATATCTGTAGCTTGATAATATTTTAGTAAAATGATTTGTATGTTGAAATATATGTAGCTTATTAATATTTTAGTAAAGTGGTGTATGCATTGCAATCAGCTCAAATGTATAAGCATGAGACTGGTAGTTTTGGAAGACTTTTTGATAAAATATGTATCTTTCTGTATTCATTGCCACAGAGTATGGCTGCGGAAAAGTTAAGGTATCAGAAAGAGTACATGGAGATGCTACAAAAACTTGAAGATCAGCAACAACAACAAAGGATGGAAAATGAATCTAGAAAAGAAGATTGTGGGAGAGAGGTTAGCAATAAATCATTCTTCTTGTTTTTCCTTTTGCTTGAAGTTTGAACTATATATTGAAATTTCCATTGTGCTGATATTTCCGATTAATGGGATTCCATCATTTGATATGTGAACTTAGCGAATCAGCTGAGGCTGATGGGTCAAATCTGCCTGTCAATATTCTATTGGTTAATTGAAAATTGAAGATGAGTATTAACAAGAGGAACTAATGTTTTAGTGAAGGGCATAGGTTTAGAAAGGGGTGAATTGTGTTTTGACTTGATCACTGGATTTGATATCTTAGAATGTTAGCTGATTGCTATGGCAAGGCCTGTTGCTTGCTTGTTTTTGCATTGCTTTATTTACAAAAACTGATTTTCCCTCAAACGCAAGACAGTATATGATCGCTAACAATTATTTCTGGTGGTATGCCTTTGCTAGGAGTCATTCAATCTTCTAATGTAGTAACTGATCTTTGGTGTTTCAATTTTTTTTCTCAGATTTTGTGAATGCCAAAAATCTTCTAGATTTTGGTGGTAGCAAAAATATTTCCAGACTTTGGGGATGGTGAATTGTATTTTGGATTTTGGAGATGGCTATTGAAATAATATACAAAATTTGATGTTTGAAATATTTGTATTTTAGAACACAAATATATTAAGCAATCAACTTAACAAAACTACAAGAAGCAGAGGTTTAAAAAAAATTAATATGCAACTCTTTTTTAATCTTTTTTTTGGTCGGTAAATTATGTATCTTATTAATATAGTATAAAGTAAAGTTTACAGTTTCAAAATTCATGTCAAAAACTGCTGACATCATCCCACCCATAGCCCAAAACATAGTGAAGCAACTGGCAGCATATCATCCCTGCCATCCTATAGACTACCCACAAAATACATTATTCATCAAAAAATCATCCCTGCCATCCTACCATCTACCCACAAATTATACATTCCTTAAAAAAATTCCTATGTACATTGGTATTATGTACCAGTCAAAAAGTTATCGACAGTTTCATATACAAAAGCACCAGAACTTGGGAGACGAAGCCAAAATCAGAGAAAAAACCAAGGGTACTGAACTACCCCAACTTCAACGCGTGCACCCATGACCTCGTCCTCGAACCATACTACACCCACGACCATGTCCATGCCCACGTCCACTAGACCCACGACCATACACTCGTCTCTATTCCTGCATCTCCATCCACGGCCCCGCTAGCCTGAACCTGGAAAGATCTTGATTCATCTGGTCCCTGGGTATGCCCGCAGCCATGACCAGCTCCCAATCGTGGACATAGTCCACAATGTGCGACCAATACTTTTGGGCCTCCGTCTTCCGCTTAGGGATGTTGTTGAGTGCCCTATGAAGGAGGAATGAATGTAGATGGTGTGGTACACTCGGAAACCCAGTCTAATTGCCATGAGCGGCAACAAACCCTCGTCCAAGGACAACACATGCCATAGTTTCTTCCATCCCTACACGCCATTCTGGACGGACACATCTCTCCATTACCCAAGTCACCTCCGCCCGGGGGTTGAAATGCAAAGCCCATGTGCAAAAAAGAGGAAATGTCTGTGTTCGTCTGGAAGCGAAATTTCAAAGCCAAAAATTCAATTCCAAGCAAAGCCCAGACCAATATCAGGAAGAAGGGGTCCCTTGTGGTGAAGACATTCTTTAGTCGTTCCTCCGAAATGGGCCCCCAAAAAGCCATCTACTGTTTCAAAGCTTTGAAGGAGAAATTTGCTTCCATCTCACCTTCCACCGCTTACACTCAACAACACTTGTGTATCTCTTGATGTGGGCAAACAAAATGTACTCCTCGGTTCTGATAAAGGAATGAATTTGTCTCAAAACTCTCACCAGCATTCAATGCGGGGGTAATAGTCTGTGTGCCCTTTCATTTGCACACCACCTTCATACGCCAACTTGAACCTTCATAAATATTGCTGATGTCAGCGGCTATCATCTATCACTCACCAAATTTCCGCAAAGTTGGAGCCAAAACGTTCAGCAAATTCACTGCTATTTTGATAAGGAATTCGCTAAAGCGTTTCCTTCTCTGTAGATATTGGATATTCTGAAATTCCTGAAGACTCCAAGTTTGCATCGAATTATGTTGATGATTTTGTCAAGTTTCCAAACTTGCGCACTCCCATTTTCAATCACATTGACTATAATCTGTGAGTCCCCTTCTAGGTGTAACTATTCCACATTTAGTCTTGTGGCCAGGTTGACTGCTAGTAATGCTGCCTTAGCCTCTGCTTCATTATTTGTACCTTCCACCAATGTCTTTGTCTCAATTGCTAGGATGTTTCCATTTGCATCGTGAGTGACGCATAAAGCACCCGGGTTGCCCTTTGATGCCCCATTGTAGTTGATCTTAACCCATTCTGTTTCCAGTTTGCTCCATTGAGTCATAGCCCTGGCCCGAGAGGAAGGATGAACCCCCAAAGACCCATTAACGGGTAAAGACTCTTTTTTAATCTTAATGATAGTGGGTTTCAACAAATTAGAGCATCACTAATTGAGTGTTCAGCAATTAGAACATCACTATTTGCAAATATTGGCTTCCTAGTTTTTGCATGTTCCTTGGTCAAAGTTACTGTCATACCAACTTGTATTATTCAAGATTCAATCTTCAAAAGAGTATGGTAATTTAGATTTTCATCATCAATTTTTCATGTAAACCTTCAACAAAGTGAGAGAGGAGAGCAGCAACACTAAAAGAAGAATCACAATAATGACCTCATGTAAAATGCAACCATAATTTGAGAGTGTGTGTTGTCAAAGAAATACTTCCAATTTGTCATTGTAGATGTTGAAGAGGGCTGACAAGAGAGGACACCCTTCTTTAACCCTAATGGTACTCATAGAGTCAACGAGTCCATGAAAGATATAAAATTACCCAATAATTTTGTCATAAAGCTTCCAACGATGGTAATCAAAGAATAAGAGGTGTGAATATCATGTATCTGTTGGAAAAGTAGGTGTCTCAATATTGATTCAAAGGCCTTCTTGAAGCCTATGGAACAACAAAAGACTAAGAAAGATTAGTGGTTAGCTGTCTCAATAATACCCCAAAGTTTGAAGGTGTCAATGGTCTAACAATCTCTCGTGAAATCGGTCTATATATGAGCACAAAGATTACCTATCTCCATGTACTAAAAAAATTGTATATTCTACGGTGTGACATAAGGTTTGGAAAATGTATGCCCAGTCATGATAGTCCTATTTATAGATGAAAAAATCGCAAAGAAATCGACGAGAAGTTGTTTTCTCACGAGAAGTTTTTTCTCCCTAGTTTTTCAGACTTTTACTCGTCGAGAAAACTCGGCTAGTCTGTGCTATTTTCTCATCCGCGACTGTATAAAAGAGTTTTGACGCGAGACAAAAGATTTTATTTGCTTTTATGATTTCTTTGTTTGTTGTCCAAGCCACAAAACACCCTTCCAAGGTATTGCAAGGCCATTTTTTGAAAGGATTTAAGTTGTTTTGAAGCAGATTTGAAGAGGATTTTGAAGCAAAATCAGATTCTCAGGTCGGTTTTTAATTTTTTTTTTCTTTCTTTTTTTTAAATCATTTTATCTCCTTATTGTTGCATCTAGGTTTATAGAAACTCAATAATGACATTTCCTAAGTACTCTAAATTGTTTTAGAGTGCAATGAACAAGATTTAACACCATTTTTTCACAATTTTTACTGATTTTTTCACTGTTTTCTCAAGAATCTCTACTTTTACTAAAAATTTCAAACCCTAACACTTTTTTCTTGTTTTTCTTCAAGTTTAAACTATGTCTAAAATTATTTAAAATGATTTAGTTTGTTTTGCTAATTTTTTTATTAAAATATTAATTTGTATGTGTAGGTTGACAATTTGATTGATAATGGCAAATAGAGATTCTTTTACAACTGGGTTAGCTTCAGGGTCTGCCAGTGCCTCAGTAGACGCATGCCCATCTGGATATGTAGGCACACGTCCTAGAGGAGCTAGAGATAAGGCTTGGTAGTATGCCTTTGAAGGACCAGAACATAATACTGTAATTTGCATCAAGTGTGAAAAAGTAATTTATGGAGGCATACATCACTTGAAATACCACTTTGCAGGCATCACAAAACATGATGCAAGGGTTTGTGAGGGAAGCACAGAAGAAATAAAAAGAGAAACTAATGCCTTGCTTGCTACCCAGGAAGAGAAAAAATTGCAAAGGGAAAGTACAAAACTAGCCATGAAAGCATGCATAGCTGAATCTCAAGGCGTTACAATCAACCTTGAAGAAAAAGAAGCAACACTTGAGGGCATATTGAGCTCTTTTCATGGCCCACATATTCGCAAATCCACCACCCCCTCAGCCACCACTTCTGCTACTTCTAGTAGAGCACTAGGATCAGAGACGTAGATGCTATCTATAGATAGATATTTTGTGCACAGAAACACACACGGAGCAAAACTATCATTGGAGGGATCTAGGTGAAATAGGGAGGTGCATCAACAAGTAGACATTGCTTGTGCTGATTTCTTGTACTTTAACAACATCCCTTTCAATGTAGCAGAAAATCCATATTGGCTTAATTTGGTTACTGCAATGACTGTGGTGGGAAAAGGCTACAAGGCACCTTCTTGTGTTGACTTGAGTGGGAGGTTGGTTCCCTTGTTTTAGTTTTTAAATGTCACTCTTAACTTTTAGTTTTGAATCTTGATGACATATGTTGAGTTTTGATTTTTAGAGTGTAGACTAAAATTATGTTTTTAAAAAAAAAATTAGAGTAATTACTAATTTTTGTTGAATTTGAACTATTTTTTATCAAAATCGTGTACTTAATGTTAATTTTACTTTGTACTTGTAGGTTGCTCACAAATGCAGTTGCTAGGGCAAAAGAAATGGTGGAAGAGCAAAGAATATAATGCAAACAATTTCGCTGCACCGTTCTTTCCGATGGGTGGACGGATGACAAAAACCACACCATTATTAATTTTTTGGTTTCTTGCAAGAATGATGTGGTGTTGAAATCCGTGGATGCTTACAACAAGGTGAAGACTGCTGAAACTTTGGCTCTAATGTTAGAGCAAGTTGTCATGGAGGTGGGAATTGAAAATGTGGTGCAAATAATAATTGATAATGCAACAACATATGTGGCAGCTGGTAAGATCCTCCAAGACAAACATAGTACACTATTTTGGACACCTTGTGCAACACATGTCCTTGACCTTCTTGTTGTAGATAATGCAAGGAATATCACAAAACACATCTACAATCACCCTTGGGTTCTTCGTTTGATGAGAGAACACACCCTAGGGAAGGAGTTGGTAAGAGCAGGCGTTACAAGGTTTGCAAAGTATTCTTAGCTTTTTGATGACTTTGAAGCAAATGTTTGTGAGTCAAGCATGGTTAGACTCAAGTTATTCAAAGAAGCCTGATGAAGAGAGTGTTGCATTCATTGTCTTCGACAACCAATTTGGACAAAGAGCTACAAAGATAGTGAAGGGAACTTGAAAACTTGAATATTTAGTTTTTTTATATTCAAGTCTTTCATTATTAATTTGTAACTTCAATGATTAATCTTTTTGTATTTTTCAATTATAGGTGTTAGAGTCCTTGGTTAGAGTTCTCCGCTTGGTAGATGGGGATCAAACTCCAATGAGGTATCTTTATGAGGCCATGGATAGGGCCAAGGAGTCTATCAAATATTACTACAAGGGGGATAGCCTCAAATTTGACCCCATATGGGAAATTATTGATAGGAGGTGGAACAATGAAATTCACCAACCCATTCATGCAGTAGGGTACTTCCTCAACAATAGTTTTTGCTTCTCGCCATCCTTCTCGGATCCCAATGGAGAGGTCATGGAGGGCCTCACTGCATTCATTCAAAGGATGATACTCGAGGTTGAGGTGAGAGACCTCATTGTGTCCGAATTGAACATGTACTAGAATGTAAGGGGCAAGCTATTCTCTTCAGACTTGGCAAGAGAGGAAGAACCACTCAAACCCCAGATATAATATTTAGAATTTCTGAGTCTTTTACATGCAAGATAAGTAGATAAAAATTAAAATATGTTTTCACCTTGCTTTCTAACTCTTCAATATTTTATTTTGTATATGCTTGGTGGCAAAATTGGGTTGGAAATGCCGAAAATCTGCTAAATTTTTCCCTCCGAATTTTATGCTAGCCTTGTAGTTCATCCAGTTGTGAGTGCAATTGGAGCTTGTTCAAGTCCATCCACACGAAGAAGAGGAACAAGTTAGTGTAGAAATGCCTCAATGACCTTGTCTTCGTGCAATATAACCTTCAGTTGCGCACAAGGAAGGTAGAGGAAACACCAGTTGGTCCACTTGATTTGGATGACATAGAACTTTACAATGATTGGACAACATAGGAACAACCTCCATTGTTTATAGAGGATGACACCTATGATTTGGAGAGGTAGGCTATGGAGGAGAGGGGTGGATTAGGACTAGATGGCATTGAGGATGAGGAGGTTGAGGATGATGAGTCATTGCTAGTGCCTGTGCCATCTACGTCCAAGATGGAGGTCGAGTCATAGCCAGTTGTGCCGAGTGAGGAGGCGCAACCACAACAGACTCCTACGACTAGACCTCCTACCCCTCCTTGAGGATTTACTAGAGCTATTGTGAATGGGAAGAGGAAGATGTAGATTGTTTTGATGTTCTATTTACTCATAGTTTTACAAAGACAATTTGCTATTTTAATTTTGCTTCAGACTATCAGGCTACCAACCCTTAGCATTCCACCTGAGGATACCATTTTGTACCCAATTTGCATTTAAGTATATCTAGACTTAGCTTCTTTCTTTTGTTTACTCATTTACTGACTCATTAGATGCATATCCTCATTAAAATTTGCAAAAATAATGTATTTCTAACAAAGTTGCACAGACACGGATACATATACGGATACGGGTATAGATACGGCTATTTTTTGAGACCTTTCATTTGGATATGACGGGATACGACATTCATAAGAAACATATATGTTTAACACAAACTTCTAAGCCATTAACGAAAATTTTCATTACAATTAAAGCAATATGGACATACAATTGTGACATATTCCAAAATACTATATTTAAATATAGTCTTATTATTAAAACAAAATTCAAATACATCATTTGTTTGGTAGAATCACATGCTATCAAAAATATCATCACTATTCTCTTGAAGGTCGAGATCTAGATCATCAAGATTCTTTGAAGAGGTAGGATGATTGGATGAGTGCGACCACCAACTAGACTCTCAGAACCCATTGAAGATTCACCAGAGGATCCTCCAACTGTGTCAGAATTCTCAACAACGAGATTGAGATGCGTCAATGCATTTATGGATACATCAATGCCACTTATCTCAGGTTGTACATCCCAAAGTCTACTAGGTCCTTTCATGTAGTCTGTGGAGGAATGCAACAAGAGACGGAGATTGGAATGCACATATACAAGGTCCTCTGCTTTGCTGGTTGCCAGCCTATTTCGTTTCACAGAATGGATGAACCCACATGTACTCCAATTTCTCTCAGATGCTGAAGAACTTGAAACTTGTAAAGAAAAACTTTAAATTACACTTGTTACAAAGGCAAGCAATCAAACAAAAAATAATTTAAATTAGAATAATTCACAAAATTATACCTGACATAAGTTTGATAGCCAGCTTTTGCAAATGTTTAGTCGTGGCACCATGGAAGTTCCACCACTTTATAGGGTCCATTTCTTTTTTATCTTCCATTGCATCAATATCGGTATAAGTTCCATCAGATGAAGCAAATGTCCCAAACTCATCTCGAATGTCTGCAACAACTCTAGGATCTGTAAACATTTTCTTGAAAGCTTTTTTATAGCCTTCAACAACCTCAACGTTCTTATTTGGTGCTGTCCTATTTGGCAATGCTAATATATCAACATGGTAGTACTTGGGGTTCAAAGCATATGCCAAAAGGTGCAAGGGAGTTGTCATTTTATCCCATCTTTTCTTGATTACCTCATATATTTCCCTATAAAAAAATTCATAGGGGTCTTGTTCTTTTGCTATAATAACATCTCTAACTTGCTCAACCATTGTATCTATGCAATCATATATGTCAGCTAATATTGGCTTATCAACATCACAACGACGAATGAGGGTGTATATTGGCTCAATGAAAGATAGTAAATAATCTATTTGAGTCCACCAATCATCATCAAGGATTAATGTTCTGATATTATTTGCTCTATCTGTTTGTGATTGTCTCCAAACTGCCCAAATGTCACTAATAACCATACTTTTCATGGCTTGTTTGACATCAACAAGCCTTTTGAGGACAATGTAGTGTGTGGCAAAGCGTGTCTCAACCACCTTTAATTAAGAAATAATAATTTTCAAAAACATACAAGTCTTACATATGCTACATAAAACATTTAATAAAAATAATATATTTGAATATTTTTAATACAAAATAAACTTACCTTTAACAACTCTAGCTTGGCGAATTGTTTGTAAATAGCCCGTGACATGTGATGATTAGAGATAAACATCTGAATTTCTTTGGCTTCTTCATAAATCTTTTGTATCCATTGAATTTTGCCAATTTTTTGTAGTATTAAGTTCAAAGAATGAACTACACAAGGGGTCCACCAAATGTTTGGATATCTTGCTTCCACAACCAGCCCTGCTGCTCTACATGCTTTTGCATTATATGTGATCACCTGAACAACATTTTCTAGCCACAGTGACTCAATTGCTTCAATTAGAATGTTAGCAATAAATTGGGTGTCTTTCTCTTCAGCCTTGCATTCCAGTGCTCTCAAAAACATTGCCCCTTTTGGGCTGATTGCAACCACATTGATGAGTGGCCTATTTCTAGTATCCTTCCAACCATCACAAATAATAGAAACTCTTGAGATTTTCCATGAATCTCGAATCACTTGCAATTGTCTATCAATAATATCTTTTTCTTTAGCCAAAAGGGTGGTACGAACTTTCTCGTACCTTGGGCTTTTGTATCCTTTTGGAGCTTCATTAATAGACCTAACCATCTCTTGCCAATATGGGGAACGAGCAACATTGAATGAAATTCCATTTGTATACAAACAACGTTCAATATTCTAATCTGTATCCTCTCGACTTTACAAATTAAATGCCTTTTCAAGAGGTCCTAAATTGCTCCTCATGTGAGCACTAGATGTTCCTGAAGTTGGATGCAAAGGAGGTTTATTTAGACTTGACTTGTGATTTGATGCTTGATCCTGATTAGTAGTTTCATCCTCTTCTTTTTGACACTTTGCAATTTTCTCAACTGACATTCCCTTCCCTGGTTCATCACCAACTTTTGGACCAAGGCATACTTCACATCCTATACTTTTTATGTGGCAAAGGTGCCCACGAACCCTTGTATAAGAACCCTTATAATTAGCTAAACACTCATCACACCTCCATTTATAACCTCCACCTTAAAATTTTTCAAGGATGGTGACATATTTCCATAATGGAGATTTAGCATTTGGTTTGATCCACTTGTCGTTTTCTGATGCTTTGACATTAGATGACGATGATGCCATGAGTAATATCCTGCAAAAAAATTAATAAAATTAAAAAAATAAACAATTATTATTTATAGATTGAGAAAATAAAATACAAATTATAATTTATAAATTAATTTAAATAATTTATAATATTATATATGTTCAATATTTACTATTTTAAATTTAATTTTACAACCATCTTACTTATAAAATATAATTCTAAATTATTTATTAATTTAAAATAAATATAAAATAAATAAGTTGTATATAATTATATTGTTATTATAATATTAAATAATTTCATTAAAATATATATCCAATATCCACAATTTTAAAAATTAAAAAACAATATTTATAAATTTAAAAAACTAAATAAAATTTTAAAAAATTAAATAAAATAAACATCTAAATTTAACTTAGATTTTGGACAGTTTTAAATTTAAATTAAAATCATATTAAAATTAAATTCTTATAATACATTTTATAAACTAGAATTTCTAATGCTACGGACGAACTATATAAAATCTAGAATCATATAAAATTTAAATAAAAATGAGAATTAAACGGAGAAAACTATTGAAAATCAAATTTAAATAAAAATGAGAATTAAACTGGAAAACTATTGAAAATCATACCCGTGTGCTATAGGCAGATAAAAACGTGACGGACGACAGTGAATATGCAGCCGGAACTACCAACAGGCAACACTACAAATGATGCTGGAAAACGCCAACTAGAAATAGAAAGCCCTTAAACAATTTTGCAGACTCAGAAGGAGCTTGCTGAAATGATGCAGAGACACACCAAAATCGTATGCAAATCAATCAAGCCGAAATTGTATGCAAATTGAATGTTGTACGCTCAATTGAGGCTCCGGTTTCTTTACAACAAAAAATTCTTGTATGTATCGAATAAATGTAAATTTTACTTAAGTTTTTCCTAAATTTGGCTCAAGTTTTCCCGTAATTACCTTTGGCAGATTTTGGCATGGTTGAAAAAACGACAGTTAACTGGAGTTATTTTTAAAAATTCGTTTGCTTATTTTGAGAAAATTTATTCTGCCGATTCTGGCATGGGTGAGGAAAACGACAGTTAACTAAGTTTTTATTTTAAAATTCATTTGATGAGTGAGGAAAACGACAGTTAACTGAGTTTTTTTTTAAATTCATTTGATTATTTTTGAAAATGTATTCTGCTAATTCTAGCACGGGTGAGAAAATTGGAAACGAATGAAAAAGTTTTTCCTACCGTGCCTGTGCCGTATCGTATCCGTATAAGTCCCAAATACGACAATACGCATTCCAGGAGTTGGGGTGCCGTTTCCAGTAACTCTGATTTCTAATTAAATTTAAGCAATTTTTTTAGTTGCTGAGTTTTTTGCAGAGTTTTCACCCAGTTTTTTTTCGGGCCTTGGCAAGAAGTCACCGAGTCCGAGTATTTCAACTATGATCCTATTGTTGTGAAGATTAGAGAGATCCCCAAACTTACAATAGGATGAATTATTTTTTGAGACCAAGATTGAGGCTAGAGAATCTACACCACATTTGATAAATTCAGCTTGAAGGCCTTAACAATCAGCTGCCTTGCTGGTTCATAACTTCATAATAGCCCTCTTGACATTATGTATAGTGAAAATAGTGTAAGTAGGTAGTGATATGAGGACCATGCCTTCTTTGGAAGGAGATTTCACCAAAAGTGTTTGGGGAAGTGGTGAAAATCAGCAAGGAGGGCAAGTTACTGAGAAACAGGAAACTCTTGCTTCTTGTGATGGAGAAGATAATGATAACCTCTATAGATGGAGGGTCATGAGATAGCAAAAACCAGAACCTTTAATGGAGAGATTTGCATTCATCATCAAACCACTGGTTCGTTGGATAGGACCACAAGGGTAGCTAAGTTAGGGAAGAAGTAAAGTGTGGGGAAAATATTCAAAGGCAACATCCAAAGGGCAAGATGAAGTAGAAATCAGTAAAGAGAGGGGAGAGTTAGGTTGAAATATCAATGGTTTAATCATCACTAAAGTGGATAGTGGGATGCCTAGTAATAGGATTTGTGGTGAATGCAAGGAGTGTGATTTGGCAAGAAGTACGAAGGACATTGTGGCATGATCAACAGGAGGGAGCCAAGGACAAACAAAGAAACCATAGATATTGGGATGAGGGACCTATAGGTGAGAACGTAATCCACAACAATTTCAGCACCACCACGAGGAAAGTAGGTGAATTATTAGGCTCAGGAAGCAAGGAAGCCTGTTGAGAATGTGGAGGCTCATACATTCACCTAAATGGAGATGTCTCTGACAAGGGTATTTCTAAGGAAAAACTCTTTGTAAGCTAAACTCTTGAGGATCCATCTCATGAAGACTTAGCTCATCCTTAATTAAAATTGGTTATGCTTTTTGATTCCAATCAACTGACTGACTTTAATGATTTGTGGATATTAATATAATTTTTTTATTTAGTGTACAACTAATACATAATTTGTTGCACGTGAGTTTATATGTGCTCCGAGTTAGTTTCTTTCGTTAGAGCATGCATATTAGTTGCTTTAGGCACACTTGCATATGTTGCTTTAATAATTAATTAATTATGCACATGCTAGAGAATATTTTGATACATATTATTATGCATAATTAAAGCACATGTTTGCACATTCATGGTCTAGCTTAAGTTCACTTAGTGAGTCTAATTTTAGCTTAGTCTAATTTAGTTAGGCTCTAGTTTGCACATTGTGCATGTCATGCACTTCTAGTTTGCATATCTTAGCTTTAGTTTGCTAATTTTAGTTTGAGTTAGCTTTTCTTTTTTTAGATCTATTGCTTTCTATAAAAAGCAATTGATCTCTTCATTGTATTTCATCCTACAATTATGTGATCTTGCAAATTGTAATCCTTTTGCTTTTGAGGAATATAACAAATATTTTCTTGCTACCTTTGCTTGTGGAAGGTGTTTTCGTTTGCTGTTTGATCCTAGGTGCTTGTGTTGCAAACTTCAACATCTTATAAGTTCTATAAAGGTTGAAATTCGATAAGATAGGACGTACCTTGGACATGGCTCTATATAGATGAAAAAGTCAGAGTTGGCAATAACTTGATTGACCCAAATGTTTTGAAAAACATGGAATCAACAAAAAACAAGGGATAGATTTGGCAATCGTTTTGTACAATTTTCTGAACATTATAAAACTTATGCTTCACCAACTTTTTGGGATTGCAAGGGACAAGATATTGTCTTTAGGGGATAGTAGGGGATGGCAATTAGAAAAACAGGGAAATAAAAATGTAGGAAAATTTCAAATATTAATATGATAATCATTATACAACTATATTCTGAAATTGAAAAATATCAAAAGAAATATCATGGACTTAGTCAATTTTTTTTAATAGTTCTTTCATTATGTTAATTTTTGTTGGAAGTATTAATTATTTAAGCTACATTCAAACAAATGAAATAACCAAAATAATTAGTAATTATAATGTGATATATTTATATTTTATAAAAAAATATCACATACAATGCATTATCAGTCTTCTAAAATTATTTCAACTTACATTTTAATGAACCTGTATACCAAAAGCATTAAAAATCGTTATAATATTGTGATCACTCAACACGTGTAAAGACGTTGACAATTATGAAACATTGCGACCCCACCACACTAAATGCTACAAAACCTTTTTTAAAGTCATTTTTTTGATGGGTAATTGGCCGAAGCCGGGATTTAACTATTATTATTTGTTGATTTAATTATTATTATTTTTTAAGATTTACCGTTGTGCTGTAGGTTGTTGCCTCTTTTTTAAAGTCATTTTTATTGACTTTGTTATCATTGCAAAGTTGGGCTCTCTGCTAGGTAACATGCAAGTTATTCATGGAGTTTCACATAGTAAGGGTCTTGCAAGGAATGCCCATGTGTTGTTGGAACACAATCTTTCAACTCAACGGCTATTGGAAATACAATCTTTATGAATGTTCATCCAACTTTAATTTTTGAAGGACTCACTTTGTCATTATGTACTGTCCAAACATATTATTAATTCCCTTAATGTATAAATCAAAATTAGAGTTCAATGCACACTATGGATAAAGAAAAACAAGTTTGATACATATCAACATCAATACAAAGGATAGTTTCAATGTTCATAATTTATAATTTTCTTCTACATCTAAAGCTCAAAAAAGGTTAGACTTTTTTGGTGTCCTTGAACTAGATGGTCTTGCTGCAACTTGTGTTGAGGAACAATATCATCTTTAATAGGAGCATGTTGCCAATGTAGATAGTTTCAATGGTCATAATCTATAGTTTTCTTCTACAACTAAAGCTCATAAAAGGCTACTGCCATGTAGGTGTCCTCAAATTGGATGATCTTGTTGAGGAACTGTATCATCCTCAATAGGAGCATGTTGTGAATGTGATGAACCTTCCACGGATGGCTCATTTTTTCCCTCATATGTTGTCACTTTCACTTGCCATTCTGTAACCTCCCTTGCCAAATCATTATATCATACTAAGTTATCAAGGATCCACATTGTCAACTAACCAACAATAGAACTCTAACCAATGGTTTTAACTTTTGACACCTTAAACAATAGTATAGCAATGAAATAAGGAAATTAATCTAAATCAGAAATTAAAAAAATAACAAAATTCAATACTAGAAATTTACAAAATCAGCAAATTGTAGCATCATAATTTAAAAAGAAAAAAATTAAAATCTTGAAAACATACCTTGAAAATCTTCTCAACGTACTTGGCAAATGTATCACAAAAAATGGTCTACACAGCCCTCTTTGCATCAACCTTCTTGCAATAAGGAGTTTGCGGCCACTTTTTGCTCACAAACGTACTCGAGGTTGGGCAACATGTCTGTGATATGATATGAGGCGATGAACTTTGTCATAAACTGAGTGACTCTTGAATGCATGGGCTTCTTGCCACCAAGGTGAGATTTAAATGTTAGGACCAATGTATGGTTGTAGGTGTATTTTGTGACATTCTTTGCATCTTCAACTATGTTTTAAACCCAATTAAGTTTCTTGATATCCTCAAGAAGGGTTTTTGTAGTGGGCAGCGCAAAGGCTCCAAAACAAAGTGGGGTGTCTCCCTAGCATTTTATCAATTGGCACATACATGGCTACATTACCCATCACTATTTGGACTACATTCTCCATTCTCACCTCATACAACAAGTTGTACAAGGTATCAGATTTTATTACCATTCATCCATGTGCTGGATAAAATGTTACGGCCCTTTTTCCAATTCATTTTTCGTTCATCTACTAGTTAGTTTGTATTATTGATCATCTCCAACATAATAATCAGCTCAACTCATAGTGGCCTGGTGCTTGGAACCATAGTAGAATTAATTGTTTTGGGAAAAAATCGGCAAACCAAAAGACTAGGATTTTTTCAAAAATCGGGAAAAAATCGGATTTACAAAAAACCGTAATAACTTAGAGAAAATTCGTAAATTTAAAAAAAAAAAAAAAAAATTAAAGGGCATTTCCACATCATAGATATATTGAGAGCAAA
>MU223430.1:1055987-1069079 GCA_018584345.1 Thuja plicata | reverse complement strand
AGACCAGTAGATAGTAGAGAATAGATTTTCAGCATTTATATACTTATCGTTGATTATATTGCATAAAACATACCACAATAACATAAAAGATAACTAGATAGAGACAATTGTCAAAATGTCAATTACACCATAGTTTGTGACTTTGTAAAAAGTAAAGTCAACCTATAAACTAAGTGCAAAGTTCCAAAACTCAAAAGTAGCCAATGGCATGCTAGGGGACATAAGGCCCCACTGAATATACTATAGTAAAAAGTAAAAATGAATATACTATGAATATAGTAAATACTAAAACGAACATATAGCAAAAAATAGCAAAACATAGTAAAACAATGAATATATGAAAATAGCAAAAAATATAGCAAAAAACATCCATGGCAAAAAAATATAGCAAAAAACCTGGAATACGCCCGATGATGCCTTGCGAATCCTCTGCTTGTGAATCGTCTGCGACTCTGCCCTGTGAATCGTAGCAGTCTCTCTGTCTCCCTGCTTGCATTTATAAAAAACGAATGACGGGCATGCCTTTATAAAAAAAAGTCGCGTAGATATTTTAGGGTTTTTGGTGGGTTTTTTTGGCGCAGCTTTTTTTGCGATTTATCAGATTTTTTCCCAATTAATATGCATTTTTTTTTCAGAAAAATCTTTGACCAGCACCAAAAAAAACATTGACCGATTTTCTGTGATTTTTTGGGGAAAAAATCGTTTGAGTTCCCGATTCCTGATTAATCGGGATTTTTTCCAGATTAATGCTACTATGCTTTGAACCATTTACTAGTCACAGTCATTGATGTGGTGACTGAGTGCTCCCAATAAGAACCCATTGCAATATTAAATGGAATGTTGTTGTAGTACCAAAATTTGACTCATGTCAACTTGGTTTCGTTGCATTTCCCTATTCCATGTAGTACTTTACAATGAAGGTTGCAAACTAGGAGAGTTACAAGAATAAAAGTATGGGAACTGCGATTGCTTATAATCCCTATATCCATGGCCCAATGGAAGAAGTTGATGCCCCTATATCTCCCTTTGACCCTATAGAAGTAGAACTAATACTTGCCAATGCCTTCGTTGTCCATTTTTTCTTTGCCTTCTTTTGATAATAAAATGCAAGCCAAAATTTTGTCTCATTATTAATGTCCTGAACCATTGGTGTCATGGCTCTATATCTTGGCTGCAGATCCATGCAAGGTAATACTTGAGGAGATTTATGTCTCATCTCATATCTGTATCACTATGCTCGTAGATTAGTTGGCCATATGTTGTACCTGCTGTCGAATGTTTCCAAGCAGTATCTCTATGTTTTCTGCCACCTGTCTTGCTTGTGGATACCATTTCCTTTCTGGAAAAATAGAAATTAATCCTAGAAAAATGAGGAAAACACAACAAAAATCAAACAAAAACCTAGCAGTGCCTTGGAAAAAACACCCTCTAAAACTAATTTCTAAAAACCTTTACAGTAAAAACTAATAAAACAAAGACAAAACATAGAAGTAAAAACTGTAGCATCTTTTTGAAAATGCCTTGAAATAAAACAGCAAAAACAAAACAAAACATAATGATAATACTGAAAATCCGTTGAAAATGCCACTACTAGGAGCCAAATAAGGGCTGAAATAAGCACTCAAATGCCTGCAAATTCTTCTTCCACCACTGCCAAAAAACAGTTGAAAATAATGAAAAATGTGAACATTTTCAGGCTGGATGATATTATGCAAAAGCTGTGAGTTTTTCCAAGTCACATGTGAGTTATCCATGAATCGCAGGCAAGGTTTTCAGTTTTCTCAAAAACTTGGGGCCAAGTTATTCTGCGAGTAACTCATGAGTTGTTTACAAGTTATTTTGTGAGTTTTTCATCAATGCTATTAAATCCTTTGTCCTTTTCTCATCAGCATATCTGTTGTTTCTTTGGCATTAGTAGATACCATCAGCCTTTTTTTCAATTTATCAATGTTCCATGGATTCCTTTTCCCGTTTCAACTTAAATTTTTTAAAGCCATATCAGGATTAGGAATTTGGTTACATACACGAGCATGTTAAAGCTCTCAAATGTCTGACTCAGCCTCTATGAATTTATAACAACTCGATAATTACTAAAATTTATTTTGAACCTTTATGCAAGTATTCTTAGATTGTTTTGTACTAGTCTCTAATGTAACTGTTAGGATCAATGTTGGGTTTCTGACAGCTTTAGAAATCCACCTTCATGTATTGTGCATTTTGGGCACTGATCTGACTCGTGCAAATTTTGAGTAGTTTACAATTGTTTTGCTGGTTCTGCTTCCTTAGGGCTCAGTCAATGCAGCTGGTGAAGAACTTGCACAAGTGAAATGGCTACTGCAAAAGGAAATCCAGATGAGGGAGCACGCTGAAGAAGAGCTTAAAAGTTTGAAGCAACAAAGCATTCCAAATTGGACTTCAGAGGTGTGGTTACATTCAGCTTTTTGGTTTTGCCTATATGCATAAGTATGAAGTTTAATATATTGATGGACTATCTTTCTTGCAAGTTTTGAAATAGTTGATCTAAATATATGTGTGAATTTATACCAAAGCATATTTTCTTCTGCACTGTTGGGTATGCATGGATAGATGGCAGAAAATGGCGAGATTCTAAAGATTGGCAAGAGGTTAGAAGAAGAAGTCAAGCAGAGGAGTAAACTGGAAGACGAAATAAAGAGTTTGAAACATCAGTTATTACAATTAAGCATGGAAGCTGATGAGGTATTCAATGTCAGTGAACAATTTTTATATGTTTGGACTTATCCTCATGAAGCATTATATATTAAATTATTTGCCACTGGAACTTTACACATTTTCTAGAAGGCATGTAATTCATTTATTGGTCTAGCAGACACGAAGGGTTCTTGACAGAGGAAGTTCTGGAAGGATGTCAAATGGGTCAGATACTCCCATTAACACTCTTAAGACACATCAAGTAAAAGATTCAGCAAATGGACAGAAAGCTACAATTGCTAAGATTTTTGAACAAGGTAGTATTGGTTATGTTTCTGATTATTTATTTCCAATTTATATGTTTTACATTTATGTAAAAGCTTTTTTCAATTTTTGACTAGATTTGACGATTTATTGTAATTCCTTTGCTTTATTTGACAGTTGGTTTGCAAAAGATTTTGTCTCTTCTCGAGTCAGATGATGTTGATGTTCGAGTACATGCTGTGAAGGTTGTTGCAAACTTGGCAGCTGAAGGTATGTTGATATCATAGTCAATCTACATTGCTATTAGTTTTTTTGTTACTTTAATTTTTTTTCAAAATGGGTGCTTCATATTAACTTCCAAGGAACATGAAGTTACATCATTTGAGTATAATTCTTAACAAGAGGATTCTCTCCCTATATAAGCAAGGAAAGAAAACACTCGAGCCTGTGCTGCAATGGGCAAATAATGTCTCTTTAAAATCACTCAAACATAGCTTATACAATCAAAGCCAGCTTGTCTGAAAAGTTAACTTCCCCAAGCTAAGGATAAGTATCCTTTTAAAAGCTGGCATGGTATCTCGACCTCCAAAGAAAACAGATTGCTGCCAATGAGTTGCATGCCATAAACCCTTGCAGCTGCCCTGAACCATGCAAAAATCCCCTATAAGAGGGCTTTTTCAAGACAGGACAAATAAAAAGGAAATCGGATTCATCTTACAGCCATCTCAAAAAGCCTTGGACATTTTCAGAAGATATGGTTAGCTGTTTCTTCTTTGCTGCATACAATGCAAAATCCAGTCTTGCCCAACCTTGCTTTGACAGCTAAACCCTAGTGTATTACTAGCCTAACATCACCTTATGTTTGAAAGATGTTATTGTTTCCCAAATAACTTGACAATGTCACAGCCATCTCACTTCAGGGTCTTGGACCTGCCATTGTTTGTTCAATTGGATGGCAATGGAATTGCAGTAGTGAACTTGATAAAAATCCTTCGATTCAAAGTTGAGGATTTTTCATGTGTTCCACTTTCAACCCCTCCAATATGAGCCTACACTTGTAAATGCATTTGAAAAAGACAGTGCTCAGGAATCATATTACATGGTTCTTGAAAAGTGGGTTTGTCTGTTGGGGTGAGAACTTGAGCCCTACTTATGTCCCACCAAGTTTTCCATTGTTCTCTTATTGTTCCAAAGGTTTCCCCAATACAGAAAGCCCTTCTTTACCAGTCTTGTGCTTGTGAAGAAAGCTGAAACCCACGTTGTCTGTGTTGTGAGTTGAAGGTCCAAGTATGACGTGCAGCTAAATCCCAAGCACCCTGTGACCTTCCTAGCTAGACATTGCCCTACTGGATTTAGTGACTGACGATTACTACCTATAGCATAGTACCACCTTCGCCAAGGTTTTACAGGTGCAAGCATTGTACTTCGTGCTGTCATTGTCACCACCAAACTTGTATATTGAGTCCTTTAGACTCATAAAGGTCTCCATGACCCATTTAGGACTTGTTGTCCATTTCAGGCAAAATAAATGGTCCGTTGACCCAAGAGTGATACACATTGGCACAAGTAGAGCATATATTGTTTCCATGGTTATCAACCAATCTACGGGGAGTCCCTTTCCCACAGTTTACCGTTAAAAATATTAAATTATGATTGAAAAAAGAAATCTTTTCTATTTTCCCTTCCTAGGATAGAAATGGAATCCTTTCCCAAAATTCCATTACATTTTCATATTTTGCTTTATGACCTAGCTGTTCAAGTTCAAACCATAACATTCCAAAAAGATGAGTCAACGTATCAATTGAAGACAAGCTGTCATATATTGATGATGATCCCAATTCGCCCACACAACATTAATGAGATTCAACATACTAATGAGCTATCAAGTTTATCATATCAGATTAAGTAAAGATTAAACACTTCACAACTTTTGAGGCAATTCCTGGTGCAAGTATGGGTTAAGCTCAATGATAGAAGATTAGGGTGTTTTCAACCACCATGCATTAATAAAGATTGACATTGATGGCATTGAAGATTCATATCCGATAAGCATTTACATATCTGATATTCAGATTCTCAATCCGATATGCAGATTCACAATTAATATACAGATTCACATTTAACATGCAGACCCATACCAGTATGCAGATTCAACAGTTATGCAAGTTCATACCCAGTATTCAGATTATAACTGATATGCAAGTTCACATTTAATATGCGGATTATGTTTTAATTGAGAGTTCCTATGTTGTGACACATTTGAATAGGTTTGGGGTGAATTAGATAAAGACAGGTCAAGGTGCTATGACCTCTAAGTTTAATTTATGTATAGATTGACTGAATACTGTTTCATATCTGAATGCATACTTATCTGAGATACAAAATATGGATGATATAATAATAGGCAGATTCATATCCCAAATAAAAATTCACATCCGACACACCGCTATATTGATGACTCAAGCTGGTATGATTTCAGGTTGGTAGTTTGCTGTCCCAAACATACATACCTAAAAGTTCCACCCATACCAGGTAAGTATTTAAGGGTAGGAGTAGAAAAGGACTCATGGAGCTTTATCAGACATTATTGTTATGAATTACAACCAGATTTGTGTAAACCAGAAAGACATGCATACAAAATTTACAAAAGGTTCAACTGTCATGCCATACTTCTCTTTTGGCTACGGATCACTTTCTATGCATACTGTTCCACTCCACATATACAGATGGAAGATTAACTTACTGATTCTACCAATGGTTTTAAGTAATGAATGAAGGAAGACAATCCATGCTTGACATGCAGGACATAAACTTCTCATTTCGGGTCTGATTCTTACTTAACATTTCTGTTATTATATGCAATGTACAGTAAGCTATATTGCTATTTATATTTGCTTGAGACAAGCTCGCATTGAAGATTCATACTTTATACTAATGCAAGTTAAATGTGTAATGATTTGACTGGACACATCAAGAAACAGAGCTGTTCATTTTGATGACTGAGATATTAACTATGATGCTCACAATGCATAACAAAATCAGATCAATGTATAAATTTCATCATTTCCAAATGCATAAGATCGAATGAGCTTAAACGCTAGCAAGATACATATGATGCTTAACAATTACAATTTGCAAGTATTAAATCACAGCTTTTCCAAATGCATATGATTGAATGATCTTTTTACACATATAAAAGATGAATACAACTCGACATAGATTCGACAAGCAAGGGAAATGAATCGTGCTTGCGATCAAGTGATCGTTGTCCAACTGAATTGCAATGCAAGCAGAGTAAATGTTACGCAAATCCTTCTTTCAAAGATCCAAGAGAACAAAGCTCACAAAACAACAACTCAGAATATAGAATCACAATGATGAACTTGCACCAAAGAATAAAATTGCAGAAAACTCCCCCGCTCAAGCCCAAAAAGAATGCTCTCAAAATAATCGAGCAAGCAAGAAAAGTTGGGTCGAAGGGGCTGAGGAGTAGCATTCCTGAGGACACGTTTCCAACATAATTTGACCCGTCCCGGAAATGGGGACGTCCCAGAAACTCGGAAACCCCTCCCCTGGCTTCCCCTGGCTGTCCCATAAAATTAATTTAAATAATGTTTGGGTTTTGATAATTTGTTTGACTTCCACTCTCATGTGAACTCTCAATTTAAACTATTTAACACAAATGTTATATGTTAAGATTCTATAATGTATATAAGCATGCTTTATCCATGTTTTCGTATGAATATTTAAAATTTCCCTATATATCTTAAAATTTCTCTATTTTTTATATAGTCATTCCTATTGCCGTCCCCTACTCTGGGAAAAAAAATCCGTCCCGGAAACCTGTTTCCCCGTCCCCCCGTTTCAGAAACTCAGGATAACATAGCTCAGGAGTAACTCCTTGCCCACGGTGGCAAGATGAGTTACTCTTGCCACCTCATCTGACATCGCTCCCAAAATTCAAACATGTTTCTACAATTAATAAACGAAATAATTATCACTCTAGTATCAAGTAGCACATGCTCATGGGACAATATAAGAATTATATATATGCATAAGTAGTTATTTTATGCATATGCGTATAACTAGACAGATACGTACCATGAACTTAGTGCCAACTTTCACTTCCGCACTTAATTATTCAATCATCGTGGGTT
This sequence comes from Thuja plicata, assembly GCA_018584345.1. Lineage (NCBI taxonomy): Eukaryota > Viridiplantae > Streptophyta > Pinopsida > Cupressales > Cupressaceae > Thuja > Thuja plicata. The sequence goes on along the minus strand of MU223430.1, from coordinate 1,061,988 downwards.
CGTCCACATTGTCATCTTTGAATGCGACCATATCCATGGATCCACGTGTGGTTGTGTTGTTAATACTCATACATTTCAATGATCATTGGCATACACGTATACATTTATTTATATCTTTACAAAAATTATATATGTTTACGTATATGTCCTATATATATATGTATAATTGCTTAAAATATACAAATAATCATAATGGATAGTTCAAAAGAAATGCACGAAGAGATCACCGGGGTTGTTCCTTAAAATTGACAAGAAGGATTCAATGCATTTAAATTAATTATAAGGCCAAAATTCTTAATTAATACCAGAAGGGAAAGGCAACCATCTAGACATATCTAAGGCAATACCCCACCCAGACCTAACAATTGGTTAAACAAGTATGGTTCCTGCTCGGATGGCATTCTCGACCTTCACCGTGTGTTCACATCCCCTTACGTTGATGATACTCTTCCCCCGCTTGCAGGATGGATCTTTTTTTGCGTCCCCTAACAAGGAAGGATTAGATTCCATCATCATTGTAAAAAATATAACAATAAATCATTTATAGAATTAAAATTTACATTGATCATCCATAATGAAATCCATCATAATTCTTTCCTAGATTCCACATACAGAAATTAAATAATCATAATCATAATTTATGAATTCAAATAAATGAAATAACTTGACCGTCTAACATCACACTTCACATGAAATAGTTATTACAGTTATTTTAAAAGGTTCTTAAGGAAAGGATGTAACATAGGGTATCCCCAAGAAGCATCATCAACATTTATTTACATGCTCTAGAGGAGGTCTCTCTCTCACTGAATTTAATTGTTCTCTTGATTACCAAACTTGACAATCATTATTTTCCTGTAAGAGGGAAACTGTGTCATTAGGGATACCAAATCTGTTGAAGACTCAGTTCTTACCAATAACCAGCATGTATATTTTGGATCCAGATTTGATAATTAAATAATTTTCTTTTTCAAATTAGCTTCTATTCTACTAGACACTTGGTTTATATGAGTACCTCTTCCATTGAAGATGTGATGATTTTGTTCAAGCCACATATTATACCAAATTATGCTCGAACCAATCTCTTGCACTAGCTTAAGGCCCTTTACTCTTGATGACAAAATTTTTGATTGTTAAAAAATTCTTTAACACTTAAAAGCAGCTGCTATGGTGCACCTGTCATGCCATGCTATAAGTTGTAAAGAAGCCTGGTAAAATGGCATGTCATAAGGAGGTTTTTCTGTCTTCCTCATTTGCACAGCATCTACTTGGTCATTCATAACCACATATCCTAATGTTAACCTGATTAAGGAATTTATCTAGAGTAGCTAACGTCATTAAAGCATTAACCTTTGGCCAGCACTTTAGGTGTCACATCCTGTTCAAGATTTTTGTTATCTTTCTCTTTTAGGGGTTCCCCCAAGAGAGTCTTGTATCCTGCTTTCACAGAGTAACATCCAGAGTCTATCAAATCCCATCCAATGTAATAATAATGTATGTTCTGAGAGACCCTTCAAGTGGAAAGAATTTGTTTTAACCTAGGTATATGAACAAGAATTTTTTTTGTCCTTGCCATTGCTTGGCAGGTTTCTAATGTCAAAGCTGAAGATCTTCCTGGCTATCACTGAACTGATAATCAGAAATATGAATCCAACTAACCTCTTTGCACACACTTTTAGAATTTAAATCATAAAGATATGGAAATTCCAGTCAGAGGACTGTTGTGATTCGAAGCATCATCCTGTTTTGAATTCATTGATCATTATGGAAAAAAAGACTTGTGATTTCTGCTAATTTAAAATATGCCGAGAATTATATCTTAGGCATTTCTAAAAGCCGTATCCTTTGTTATGGTAGCTTTCTCCAAAAGATCTGTGTTGTCCATAAATTGAAGATATGATGAACATTACATACAACACCACAATTCTCAAGATAACTAAAAAAGTGACCCAAACCTTCAGCCAGAATGAGGAAGAGGTAAGAAGGGAGAGGATCCCCTTGTCTTAAATCCCTCTCTGCATGAAAGAGGGCAGAAGGAGAACCATTTATGAGAACAAAAAAGGAGGGAGAGGTACAACATGTCATAACCCATCATATCTGACAGTCATCAAATCAAAAGGCATGGGACATGTATTCTAGGAAATTCCAACTTATCCTGTTATAAACATTGGATGGATCAAGTTTTACACACATAGATTTTCTCTTTTAGCTTGCAGAAAGTGGATGGCCTTGTGGATGTTTATAATTCCTTGCAGGATTTGACACTCTTGAGCAACTCCTTTCTTATGGAGTAATAGAGGGGAGATGACATATTCAATCTCTCACCTATTGTTTTTGAAAAAATCCTATAAATTGTGGAACACAGAACAATGGGTATAACATTTGAGAAGTCCAGAATCAAGCACTCATTTGTTTCATATTTGTCTTTAGAGCCTTAGGAAAGATCTTGAAAGTGTGAAATGGTCTGTTGCTGAATATCTTATGTAGACACTACCCAAGCTTTCTCATCTTTTTGGATTTCTTGGGGATATTTTTGCCTTTGAGCATTTACTAAGTGATGAAAGAAAGCAGAATTCCTGTCTCCAACTTTCAGCCATTTGATTATAGACTTTGCCACCACAATTAAAGTTCTATTAGCTCCAGGGCATATTGGAGTGTAGTTTCCTCTACCAGTATAGTTTGATTTATCAATTTTCCGCTGTTCAGTGTTGGATATTAGCTAATTCAACGGACAGTTTTTTTTTTCTCTAAGTAATATTACCAAAAATTAAAAAAGATATTCCACTCCAAATTTTGCTTCACATAGTTTAATTTTCGAAAGACAACATACGTTGCAGTCACATGGTTTGGTGTGGCTTCCTTCCACTGTAATTAAAACTTATCTTCTAGTCTTTCCTCCTTCAATCACATGAGCTAGAACTTGAAGGGAATATTTGAAGGTTTGGAACCTCTTTTTCGATAAATGAAGCAATGTGCGAATGATCTGAACCCACATTATGCAAGATAGAAGAGGAGGGCCTGCTATGTTGAGAGGGCCAGTATTATCCAATCAGAAACCTGTCTAAATGTAGCAATATAAGCATCTCCTATTGATTGATTGTTCCAAGTAAAATCCCACCGTTTGGGGTCCATTAATTGAAAATGGCTAATTCTTGTTCAAGCTGAAAGCTATCCTGGACAGGAAACAAAGCTTCTCCCCTTATTTTCTGCGCAGCGAAAAAAAACATTAGAGTTTGTCCCCATAATCCAGATGATTGCTGGAGAGGAAGCATCTACGAAAGTCTTAGAGCTTAATCTTGTCAATGATCTCCTGGAGAGCATAACAATTAGTGATCAAAATTTTCATATTACTTGTCATGGATATTCCTTATATTGAGAGACCCCTAATATAACCAATAAAGTTTATTGAACAGAATTGTTTTGAATCCGATAAACATAGGAGATCTTCTGACAAACCATGAGCTTAAATTGCAACTATTCCCCAAAGCTTGCCAAAACTACTACCAATTTTTTTATTGCTTTTTTTGACATCTTTGTTTCCTGAACTAAAAACATCACAGGTTTAAACTCTCTGATCAATCTTTTGACAACATTCTTTCTGGACTTGTTGGATAGAGAGTTCTGAGTCAAGTAGTTTAACAAGACCGGATTCTATAAGATGCTCTTTCATTAGTGTTAAAACTTAACTTTCTCTAGGTCAATTTTACAACCAACTTTATTACCTTCTCTTACCATCAATGTTTGCTTGGGTTGCTTGATTTCCAGTGTTACTTTGTGGATTTTGGCATTTATTTTTACTGTTCTCTTGATTCATACCCTAGTCACTTCTTTATAAAAATAGAGACCCTCCTCAAAAACTCTAGCACATTATGTAACATTGGTAAAAATCACAAGAGTATCCATTGGCTGCTAGTGTCATACTTATGCACCCCTCCAAGCTACAGGATGTGTATCCATTTATCTAGTAATTTGATGTGATCCTTGTACCTATGAATTTGTAGATAAGGGCATGATTTTGACAATGCATTATGTCTTCAACCTTTTATTCTGAGCTACTTAAAACCACCCTTGGTTTTGTGTGCTCTGTGGTAAACAAATCACTCTATTGCCATCGACTTCCTTGAAGGGATCTTTCTGCTTTTGTGGTCAAAGCTACCAGAATATTTGTTGCCGCATTCATGTCCAGCAAACACACAACAAATTGATTAAGGACCTTGGAACCTATTTTGGGTCTCATGTGAGTCTGCAATAACTGAGGCCTGGCATTAGTCTGCACAAGAATCCAAAAATTGTCTTCTCCAGTAACTTTATTCTCCATATGTAGTTCTCTCAATTTTTCCAATTGCATAACATCTATCTAAATATCTAGGGATATTTGGACACTTATTAATTCCATCTACTTAGCCTTTTTGTTATTGATGTATGTGTTGTTATTTTATTCAAAACTATCTGCTCACATACAATGGTAATGAACTCCAGAAGTTGTGCATAATACTATAGTACCTCTAACTATTATTGCATTGTTGCTTTGTAAATAACATTCCTTTATTTTGACAGAAGCAAACCAGGAAAAGATTGTTGAGGCAGGTGGGCTTCATTCCTTGCTGATGCTTTTGAGAAGCTCAGAGGATGAGACTATCCGAAGGGTAGCTGCTGGTGCCATTGCAAATCTTGCCATGAATGGTATGCTCATAGGACCCTTGAACATTTAATGAGATAATGAACTGGAAGTGAAATTTAAAGTGAGGTTTGATTTTCAAGAGTGATTGTTACTTGGGTTGTCAGATGTCATACATTTCTTCTAGTTAGATGATGGCTTTAAGCAAATAAATTTAAAATGACTTATTTCATTTACTCAATCTTTAGTTAATTTAAGCCATCTATCTTGCAAAGACTAACCAAGAGCTTATAATGGGCCACCAAGCAAATAATTTTAAATTGAGTTTTTTTAATTTAGTTGATTTTGCATTCAGTTAATTTAAGCCATCTATCTTGTAGAGACCAACCAGGAGCTTATAATGGCCCAAGGTGGTATTGGGCTGTTATCAAGGACAGCAGATGAGGCAGAAGATCCTCAAACTCTTCGCATGGTAGCAGGAGCAATTGCAAATTTGTGCGGCAATGGTATTTATATGCTTATATCTTTTTAATATTGTCTCAACTATGTATTTTGTTATCTGGGATTTTCATTGCTTACAAATCTTTATTCAGAATTGACTCAATGAACAATGTATGATGACAAAAGGTCAAAACAATCAAGTCAGAAAAGTGATTACCTTTGTATTCAAGGGTGAATTTGTATAAGTCAATGTTTTTAGACATGCGTTCCCCTTAAATCAGAAAGTGAGAAAGCAACATGCGGTCCAAAAACAATTGTGACAATGTGAAATATTACAGGAAAGCCCAGTGACCTCTCCCATGACAAACCAAAGATTGGGTAGGTTGATGATCAGGAGAAACAAAATGATATCATGATGTATAATTTCAATTTTGCACCTGTTCTACTGCTGGATTGTTCAGTCTGTGTGAGCCTTTGAAAAAAACACTGCTCTTTTTCACTTACCTCACAATCAACCCAAGTGACATGAAGCTCTACTAAAATAATGAATTTGTTTCTTATCTCCAACCTAGATGACTACTAGTTTTTTTTGAAGTATTGCATCTTAACCATACATCCCGTGCTTTTCATGTTTCCACTATGACATGGGATATTACTTTGTAATTATATAACCTCACCAACTTTACCTATACCATGTTCCAGTTTCATGGGACATGTTTACCCTTTTCCTTTGTTGCTGGTTCAGGTTTGGGATTTGGGCTTGCAGTTTGCATCCTCCAGTTTGGTATGGCTGTACTTGATATAAATATATATAAACCTAGGATGCCGGTTCGGGTTCGGGTTCGAGTTCGAAGAACCGGTTCACCGGTACGGCAAAATTTTGAAAAGGGGTTTGGGTTCGGGTTCGTTAGTACAAAAAAATATATATATATATATATATAT
>MU223430.1:1036518-1047735 GCA_018584345.1 Thuja plicata | reverse complement strand
TTCCTTATTCTGAGAATAAACTGGAATAATAATCAGTCATATATCCCTCTGTTGTACAAGTGTTTGACGAAATTTCTAAAAAGCAAATATAGCAAGTTTCAATCAGATTTGGACAGGGATATTACACAAACTCAGCACTCCCTTAGCACTGAACTAGCACTCTTGAATAGCTGAGGTAGTGAACTAGCATAGGGAGAGGCGAGGGTCGTTTATATAGCAAAATATGGGCAAATAAATCCAAGAGGAATAATAACTCCCAACAGCCCAAAATAGGTGGGAGTTTTACCTTCTTGGTAAATGCCAAATACATGGTTATGCCAACTCAAGTAAAAACAAAGAATGGTTATGTGAGGTGGCAAATAAGTCCAACAAAGGGTGAGACATTCATCTACCCAAAGGTGGGTGTGAATGACACGTGATTGTGGGATTATGCCATGTCCTCCTAACCATTCTAATCTAACCAAAGCAAGTTTAATAATATGTTTAGGAAAATACATATTCCCTAACATAAGGTAAAATAATAACCTATACCAACAACCAAGCATAAGTCATTTGCCCAGAATACAAATATAATATTGAAGTCAATAATAGACAATGGAATTGTAACCCAAAATAAATGGGTAGAAGTAAGCAGCTTGAATCCATTAGTAATCCAAATTTTTATAGTATGCTTTTTGTGGGTAGTTGCAAAACTATGGGATAACTACTGCATAACTGAATTTGTTTCTTATCTCCAACTTAGATGACAACTAGTTTTTTTCGAAGGATTTCATCTTAGCCATACATCACATGTTTTTCATGTTTCCAGTATGACATGGGATATTACTTTGGAATTATATATCCATACCAACTTTACCTATACCATGTTCCTGTTTCATGTGACTTTGTTTACCCTTTTCCTATATCGCTGGTTCAGGTTTGGGATTTGGGCTTGCAGTTTGCATCCCCCAGTTTGGTTTGGTTGTATCTGATATAAATATATATGAAATGTACAAAATCAACTACAGAACTGAGAACGCGCCCGATTATTTATAATGTGATGTCAATTATCAAATCATAAATGTTAAAGATAAATCAAAATGGTTTGTCATAGTTTAAAAACTTGCACTGCACAAAAACTCCATAAGCTCAAAATTTGATTTGAATTTGGGACTCAGAAAATTTTCCAGATATTAAAAAACATATAAATTTGTGAAATATTCTTCAAAAACATGCATAAAACTGAATCTAAAGAACTCTTTGTAGTTTTCTTTCATTTATAGATCAAAAAACAAGTCCAATACACTTCATAGTGTCATGTTACATAGTAAAAATTACAGATCATATTCATAATCTGCAAATTTCTTCTATGACTGAAGCTTCTAGATGGCTGTATGTGTGCCCTTGAATTGGATGGTAATTCTTAGTGTTGAAGAACAATGTTATCCTCAATAGAGCCTCGGGCATATGATGTGCATCTAATGAAGCCCCTATTGATGCCTTAGCTTCTACCTCCATATTTACCTCTGCATTTTCTGCCTCTCCAAATCAACAATATCTGTAAATGTGGGCTTCGCAATCTCTGGAAATCAATTTGAATACGGATTGACATCGTTGAGGTCAATTGCCTAGTGTCTGCTGCCCTTCAATTTCTTTGCACGGAAATAAAGGTTCTATTGCATAGAGGTCATTTAAGTGCTTTTGAGTCAACCTGTTGTGCTTTTTCATGTCAATGGCTTCAAATGTGCTCCAATGGCATTCACACCCAAAAGTGCTATACGGCGGGAACAAAATATGGACGCCAAGTGTTTCAAGATTTGTTGTTACTACACTATATGTTTGCAAGGGCAACATTTATAACTTTAAACCTAATTAAAATTTAATATTAAACTTGAGCTTTGGTTAACATATGTTTTTTTTGATCTTATTTTTAGAGTTGTTCTCTTTTGTTGCATAGAAGCAAATAAAACCTCCTCTTCATTGTAATGCCCCCTTTTGGGATCACCTTATACTTTGCCCTAAATTCACAAATCCAAATTAAACACATAACATATAGTTAGAGATATAACCCTGACCTAGGTATAAGATGAGATAAGCTTGTCTTGGAACTTGAAACCAAATTAGATAATAATATAATCATAATGCATGTAATACATCCATTTTTAGGGTTAAGAGAGAAATATACTTGTAGCACATAATTCTCATGGGCTCAACCATAACATGATGAGGTGCCCTAATTATCTCCAGCCCTAGGCCCAAAAGTGGAAATTTTGTCCTCATTGGCTTCATGTGTTTATAACCATGCTCTTGAGGTGACGTATCTAGTGGCGCTTGTACACTGTTCCTCTCCATCACTCTATCCTTCTCTCCTCTTATGATTGGGGATCCCGTTGAGATGGGAAGGGCATGATGAGGTGCTCTAATTATTCCCTGCTCTAGGCCCAAGAGCAGAAACTTTGTCCTCTCTTGGCCTCATGTGGTCATAACCATACTCATGAGGTTGCATACCAAGTGGAGCATGTACTCCTTTCCCCTTCATCACGTTATCCTTCTCTCTTCTTATGATTGAGGATCCATTTTCTAGTTACCTCCATAACTAACCCATATAGGCTTGGAGGGAAGATTGCACCAGGGTGCCCTTAACTGGACCCTAGGCCCAAGAACAGAATCTCTGTCCCCCTTGGCCTCATGCAGTCTTTAACTGTTCTCATGAGGTGGTGTACCTAGTTAGGCCTCACTGTTTCCCCTCCTTACACTTCCTTTCCTTCCCTAATATGGTTGATTATTGTAGGTGTATGATAAATGCATGAACATTTTGGCCCATGTAATCAAACATAAATATACAAGTTATTATCTATATATATAATCATAACTGTATATGCATATCTATTACTCCACACCATACAACAGAGGGATTACAAATTAGTCGTTTGACCATATTTTGATTGCCCTGCTGCATGCTTAATTATCTCTTCTGTAAATGTATTTCCATCTGCTGTTTACTGATGTGATCTGCTGGCCTGATCAATGCTATTTTGAAATTTTCTGTATGTATATATATCTTCTCCTGCTGCTGCTGATGATTGCTTTTGCTGTAGATTTAATTGTTACTTCTGTTCATGTGTTTTTGCTTCTGCTCTTTCTGAACATATGCCTATCTTCTTCTTCTGCTGATGGTTTATTACCTTGAAGGTCTGCTATACATCTGTTCCAAATTTTCTCTTAGATCTGCTTCACAACTGCTCTTATTAGGAAGATTTTTCCTTAATTGTCTACTTCTTTTACCACAAACTTACCTTCTTTTATACGCTACACATGCACCCCTCACCCAAGAGGGGTGACTCTTCCAAGGAGGTCGACCATATCTTGGAATACAGTTTTATTTATTTATTTATAATTTCTGAGAAGGGCAGCTTTATAAGGGGGGTAGGCTCATCAAATACATTATTAAAATAATATCTTTCTATTATGTTTAATGGTTATCTATTGGGTAAATATCTCGTAGATATTGTTTCTATTTTCTACGACTGTTTCTTATTAGAAACATCGTCCTTTGTAAATCTATTTAGGAACGCATTTGTTTTTCATTCTATACATCAATATTTTACCAATTACTTTGCGTAATATGGTATCAGAGCAAAATTTTATTCGAAAAATTTCATAATTTCATTTTCAAAATTATCTTCTCAATAAATTTTTTGAATTTTTTCTATGTGAGTTTACTCATGGTAACATACAAACCCGTCTAGGGTTTTCGTTTTGCATGACTCTTGCCTTCTTTTCATGGGTTGTAGGTGGCTTCATTTTTTCTTGCCCGTGGTTCTTCTCTGCAATTCGGGCTGCAAGTTTGCACACTCCCGCGCTCTCTTTCTAGGCCGTGTTCTCTGCACAGTCCCGCGCTCTCTTTCTTAGCCGTGTTCTCTGCACTGTCCCACGCTCTTTTTTTGGGCCATTTTTTCTTCAACTCCCGCACTCTCCTCCTGGAATTATTTCTGCAAACACGCACCATTTTTGGCATTCTACAGCCCGTGCAACGCCATTACTGGTGTTTCTTTTGCACACAAAGATTTCTTTTGACCTTTATGGTCGTTTCTTTGCAACCGGTGGTGTTTTATTCTGCCATTTTTGAAGATTGTTGAGGATAGCTAGGGTTCCTTTCGAAACCCTCTTTTTACGTGCCGAATCTGAAATCTTCAAATAGATTCCTTTTGGGTTTTTTGGGAGCTCAACTGGGTTGGTCTCAAAAGTTTGTGGGTGCCTCGTTTTCTGTGTCTCAAAATTTGTGCTAGCGGATTTCAATTCCGACTTAAGATTCCTTCTGGGTTTTTCCAGATTTCTTCTGGGTCTTCGTCGAATTTTTCTGGGTTAGCCATAAATTCTAATTGAAATCCTTGCCAGCTGTACTTCATCTTTCTTTGAAGTCTGTTCCTGATTTAGCCTCTGTTCTCTGCATTGGGATTTGTGTTTCGGATTCCATGTTCATGCCTCTTCTCTATTTCTCATTTTATGTACATTGGGAAGCGTGCAAGATGGCGTCACTCACCAACTTGATGTTGGAAGGCAATCATCGATTTTTAATGGCCTCAATTATAACACCTGGAAGCAACGCATGTTGACCATCTTCCAATACCACCACGTGGAAACACTTGTTTTGGGCACAGAGACTCGTCCGACCATAGTCCAAGCAGACTAGGACAAGTTTGATGATCGGAATCAAGAAGCTGTTATGCTTCTCAAGCTCTCTGTCACAGATAATCAGTTGCCTCAGATTCCTTCTGGCAAGTCTGCAACAAACATCTGGAAGCATTTGAAGGAGTTGCATGAGACATCCGACAAGAGTCGCGCGTTCTTTTTGAAGAACCAACTGTTCTCCATCATGATGGATGAAAGCATGTCCTTACAGGAGCATTTCACGAAGATTAGGGACATTAGCAATCAGCTTGAAGCTATTGTTCGGAAGATGGAGGAGGAAGATATGGTAGTCATTACTCTGAAAAGTCTACCTAAATCTTATGAACACTGTATAGAGACTCAACATTACTTCCACTAATGTTGATATGAAATTTCCAAGGTTATGCACCAAACTTATGCAATAGGATCGTTGGAAGCAACAGTTTGGTAGTAGTGCCACCTCGTCCTCCTTAGAGCAAGCCTTTGCAGCCAAATCCTTTCACAAGGATAAACGCAAATCTCAGCCATCTCAGTCATTTTAGCATAAGGGCTCAAGTCAGTCTCAAGATGGTTCAAAGAAGAAGGTTTAGTGTCACTACTGTCACAAATATGGTCATTTGCTCAAGGATTCTCACCATCGATTAACTTCCGACCAACGGAAGCAGGGATGGTCTCAGCCTAAAGCCAATGTTGCTGAGCACATAGAGCAGAAAGAGTCTGCCTTTTACACCTTCATGGCTAAAAGACTTGCAGACCATGTCAAATCTTCTGTTTGGTATATTGATTCTGGTGCTTCTCGGCATTTCACTCATAGGCGTGATTGGTTTACAAAATTTTCTCCCTTTACTGATTCAGTTATATTTGGAGGAGGTGAAGAGTATACAGTTGTCGGCAAAGGCAACGTTCAAATTCTGTGTGGTGGGAGGAGTCTCATATACCTCAACGTATAGTATGTTCCTGGCATGGAACTTAATCTTCTCTCAATGAGTTAGATTATGCGACAGTCTCGTCAGCTTGTTCTATTCAGTACACACAAGTGCTCGATTGTTGATCATGCGACACACACTATTGTAGCTGTTGGCATTGAGGATCATGGTCTATACAGACTTGTGGATACAAGTGATTCTCTTGAGCATGCCTTCGCAACAAAATAGGCCTCTATTAGCTGTCTCTAGCATCAACGATTAGGTTTGATAATGGGGGAATTTGTTCTACTGCTTTCTCTTCTTTCTGTGATACACATGGCATAAAATGTCAGTTAACCACACCATACACCCCTCAACAAAACGGCGTTGTAGAATGTCGCAACCGCACCATTACAGAAATGACCAGGTCTATGATGGAACACATAAATGTTCCTAAGAAATATTGGGCAGAAGCAGTATTTACTGCAGTTTATCTCCTTAATAGGTGTCCTACACATGCTGATAAAGGGAAGACTCCTGAGGAAACCTGGACTGGTCGCAAACCTAGGATCAGCCACCTAAAAGTTTTTGGCTCTCTAGCTTATGTATGGATTCCTGATGCCCAACGCTCGAAGTTGGATTCCAGGAGCCAGAAGCTTATGTTTACAGGGTACAATGACAACCATAAGGCTTATCGACTGATTGATGTAGACACTGATCATCTTATCTTCAGTCGCGATGTTGTCTTTGATGAAGAACTAGGACCATTTCAGCTATCCTTGTCTAAGCAGAATTCAGAGGATCAACCTTTGAAGGCTTCTGATTTGGGTGTCCGTCTTCCATTGGGTTCACTTGATGGGAGGGATGATGCAGATTCTGTTTTTGATGATGTACTACCTGACTTTCCTCTGGATGATGTTGATCTTTCACCTGTTGCAGATCCTCTTCCACCTCCACCTCCACTCCAGTTATTCCTATTCCTGATGTTGGCACATATACTCTCCGGCCTAAATGGTGGGCTAAGACGATCAGTGATCTCTGCCCTGATGAGCTCATTGAGGGTAGATCCTCTAGAAATAAGGGCAAGCAGCAAAATATAGTTAATTTTTCCCTCATGGCCAACCTACAACATTTATGAGCCTCAGACACTTAAAGAGGCAACATGGATTCCAGAGTGGGAACATGCAATGGATGCAAAATACTAGAGTCTTCTGAAGAATCACACCTGGGTTGTCTCTGATCTTCCTCCAGGGAAGAAGCCCATTAGCTGCAAATGGGTATATAAGGTCAAGTATCATGCAGATGGTACCTTAGATAAATACAAGGCCAGATTAGGTGCTTGAGGGTTCACACAACAGGAGGGCATTGACTATGAGGAGACTTTTGCTCCTACTGCTAAGATGAGTACAATTCGTCTTCTTCTCGCCATTGCAACTCAGTGTGGATGGAAAGTCCATCAGATGGATGTGAAGAGTGCCTTCCTCAACGGTGAGTTGCAGGAAGAAGTCTACATGATGCAGCTTCCTGGTTTCAAGGTTGTCAACAAACAATACCAAGTATGTAGGCTCCAGAAAGCACTCTATGGACTCAAATAGGCTCTTTGAGCGTGGTACATCAAGATTGATCAGTACTTGGTTGCTCATGGTTTTCAGCGTTGTCCTTCTGACAGTAATCTGTATATCAAACGCTGTGGTGATGATATTCTTTTCCTTGTTGTCTATGTGGATGACTTGATCATGACTGGCAGTTCAACATATTTGATTGCAGAAATCAAACAAGACTTGTGCAAGGATTTTGATATGACCGATTTGGGGCGTCTCCATTATTGTTTAGGTGTTGAGGTTTGGCAGACTAATGTCATCATTTTTCTTTCTCAGTCTAAGTATGCTAGGAACTTGGTTGACAGGTTTCGAATGCAGGATTGTAAACCTGCTTCTATGCCTATGGAGAAAGGGCTGAAGTTATCAGCCAAGTCTTATTCTCCTCTTGTTGATGAAACCACTTAAAAGCAACTAGTGGGCAGTCTCATCTATCTAACTGCCACTAGACTTGATCTTAGTTTTGCAGTCAGCCATATTTCACGCTTCATGACAGCCTTGAAGGCTGATCATTGGGTAGCAGCGAAGCGTGTGCTGCGTTATGTGAAGGGCACCCCTGACTACGAGCTTCTTTACACTTGGAGTCATGATCCTAGACTCAGTGGGCTCACAGATTCAGATTGGGCAGGTTCGGTTCATGATAAGAAATCAACCTCTGGATATGTGTTTAGTTTGGGATCTGGTGCAGTCACATGGACTAGTAAAAAGCAACATGCAGTATCTCTCTCCTCGATAGAAGCAGAGTATTGAGGAGCTGTTAAGGAAGCTTGTGAAGCAGTTTGGCTTCGTCGGATGCTTGCGGATATGCAGATGTCTCAAGTAGGTCCGACTCCCTTGTTTGTTGATAGTGAGGGCGTTCTCAAGCTTGCTAGGAATCTAGTCTTCCATGAAAGAACCAAACATGTAGACGTTCATTGTCATTACATTCGGCAGTTGGTTGAAGACGAGACAGTTCAGTTGCAGTATGTTCCAACTGCGGATCAGATTGCAGATATTCTCACCAAGCCTCTTGGTCTAGATAAGTTTGTTAAATTCAGGGGGCAGCTTGGTGTAGTTGATAGATTAACCATTAAGGGAGGGTAATAAAGCAATATCTTTCTATTATGTTTAATGGTTATCTATTGTGTAAATATCTTGTAGATATTGTTTCTATTTTCTATGACTGTTTCTTATTAGAAACACCATCCTTTGTAAATCTATTTAAGAACACATTTGTTCTTCATTCAATACATCAATATTTTACCAATTACTTTGTGTAATATACATAACAACTTTCTTTTGTTTATAATAAATATTTGCCTTCATCTTGGGTGCTAGACATGGGTCAACCAACAAGGCAAAGTCGGCCTATTAAGAGATAAATTCAATTTCTTGTAATTTCCTCAAGGTGGCTACAACACTTGTAAGGGTTGGTTGTATGAAGTGATAATATTTTGCCTTTAAACCAACACTGTCTTAATGGGGTCGGCGTAACCAAGTGATAATTATTTTTCCCATTGATAATTATTAATCAAGTCATACTTTATTCTTCTCTAGTCAGCCCTTTGCTATGAATCACCTAGTTCTAGGTATTTAATAATGTTGTGCTGGGTATTTAATAATATTAATGGTCATTTAGATTTTTAGATATTTAGTCTTTTAGGCAAGTTATAGTTTTTTAGTTAGTTTCTAAATAATATGGAAACTTTCTTGTCAGCCTTTTAGAAAGTTTCCTTTTCATTCCCAATTATTCTCTATATAAGGAGACTTTGTCTCCATATTGTAATTAATCTTTTATGAATATATGAATATATGAATATACATTTTTGTAACAGTTCTAGGTATTTAATAATGTTGTGTTGGGTTTGTTGATTGGCACGACTAGAGTTTCAGACATGGGATGTGATAGTTTGCCCTTCCCAAAATTGCTTGTCATCAAGCAATAATTGAATGATCATGGAGTCTAATTTGTAATCCATCTTCCATTGCGCCACTTTGATTATCGTCAGAGTAGCCAGACACTCCTCTGCCCCTCCTCTAGTGCGCGTATCCCCGTATCCGTATCCGTTTCTGTATTGGATACGAATATGATATGCCATGGATACACATCAGATTCCCTACCCACGCATGCCCAAAAATCCTTAATTTTTTCGATTGTGCCAAAAATTATGTGATTTGATTTTCTCAAAAATTGACATAAATCTTCCTTAATTTAAAACAAACTTCAATCATGCAACTATTTTAGTTGGTATAAACAAAAATCTACACCAAATGAGGAAGACAAATGAAATGTATTTCTATTTCAGCTATCCATTTTTTTGGGGTATCTTCCAAAGCAACTCTACCATTCTTTAATATTGTAATTATTTAAATCAACTTATAATTATGTATGTAGCAATTATATGTCTTTATTGCTTTTAAAGTAATAAAAATATGCTGTAATAACTTAGAAAATTGTGTTATTTGTTTTTTATGAATGTTGTATCCAACCGTATCCATATTGGGGATCTTAAAAAATGGTCGTATCCGTATCCGATACCGTACTTGTATTTGTATTTGTATCCGTATCCATGCAACTTTGATTATTGTAAGTTGTAGACATACATGTTTCCTCCCTTATTTAGAATGTGAGTTGGAAACCAACAAGGTTAAATATAAGACAAGTTTTCTCTCGTCTTCCAGAGAAAGTAAATAGACCATCACGTAATGGTGCCAATTGTTTTTTGCAAAAACTGATTGGGTTGACCCAAAGTTTTCACAATAGCATGACTTACATCTATGTCCTCAAATGTAATAGTCATATCTCTTTTGGTTCACTTTAGTTATTCTCATATTCTAGATCAATCAAAAATAAAACCAAACATAGAGCATACACAATGAAAACACAAACTATACACATGAATCTATGAAGACAGAGCATACACATGAATATATTTAGACACAAAGCATACACACAAGCACATGCATTGTTAGATCTTTCTTATTGTGTAGAACACATTTATTGCTTCGTCCCTCAAGCTGGCAGGAACGATGCTTCTAATACCACTTGTAATGCCCCCTTTTGGAATCATCTTATATTTTGCTCTAAATTGACAAATTCAAATGAAACAAGGAACACAATACAGTTAGAGATGTAACCCTAATGTAGGAATAAGATGAGATAAGCCTGTCTTTCATCCTACAACCTAATTAGATAATAATATTAATCATAATACATGTAATACATTCATTTTTTAGTGATAAGAGAGAAATACGCTTTATATCATATAATTCTCATGGGCTCAACCATAATGAGGGTTGAGATAGGAAGGACATGATGCGGTGCTTTAATTATTCCCAGCCCTAGGCCCAAGAGCAGAAACTTTGTGCCCTTTGGCTTCATGTGGTCGTAACCATGCTAATGAGGTGGTGTACCTAGCGGAGCTTGTACACCGTGTCCCTTCATCACACTATCTTAATCTCCTCTTATGATTGGGGATCTCGTTGAGATAGGAAGTACATGATGAGGTGCCCAATTATACCCGGGCCAAGGGCAGAAACTCTGCTCCCCTTGGGCTCATGTGGTCGTAACCACTCATGAGGTGGCGTACCTAGCAGAGCCTGTACAGCGTTCCCCTTCATCACGCTATCTTTCTCTGCTCTTATGATTGAGGACCGCTTTTCTTAGTTACCTCAATAACTAACCCATATAGGCTCGGAGAGAAGATTGCAATAGGGTGCCCTTAATTCAACCCTAGGCCCAAGAGCGGAATCTCTGGCCCCCTTGGCCTCGTGTGTTGTTTTCACAGGTATGATGGCAACTTTACATAATTATAATGTAACATATATTGATCGCTGTTCAAGATACTTCATACTTATCAATTTCGGTGTGAGTATAGAATAGATCGGTCAGCATATATACCTTAGTGTAATCATGATGGGTCACGTCTATGATAGACGTGACTCCTTGAGGAGTCACGCCTATCATAGGTGTGACCAACTGTCGTACTCTATGAATATTAACATTGACACCGATTCATATTAGTTATCAGATTTAATTCGATCATAAGGAATATATAGTAATAATATCATATAATATATATATA
>MU223430.1:1019787-1032930 GCA_018584345.1 Thuja plicata | reverse complement strand
TTGCTTATGACCCTCCCATAAGCAACTTGCGATCCTGGAATGAATACGATCGAAGGTTCGTGTTTTCTTCTTTGAGGTCGTCCAAGCAGGTGATCATCTTAAGGCTAAGACTGCTTATTACCATGGCCCTGATACCATGTTGTTTTCACAGGTATGATGGCAACTTTACATAATTATAATGTAACATATATTGATCGCTGTTCAAGATACTTCATACTTATCAATTAAGGTGTGAGTATAGAACAGATCGGTCAGCATATATACCTTAGTGTAATCATGATGGGTCACGTCTATGATAGACGTGACTCCTTGAGGAGTCACGCCTATCATAGGTGTGACCAACTGTCGTACTCTATGAATATTAACATTGACACCGATTCATATTAGTTATCAGATTTAATTCGATCATAAGGAATATATAGTAATAATATCATATAATATATATATATAATGATAATAATAATTATCATCATATATATATATATTGATATATACATTTATGGATCTTTAATCTGATCATTTATATGCTTCAGTATTATGAATTTATCTAATCGTGGCTACATGCATCAACATCGTGCAGTCCCTAACCGATCTCATGAGGTGGTGTACCTAGTGAGGCCTCACCGTTCCCCCTCCTTGCACTTCCTTTCCTTTGCTAATATGGTTGATAATTGTAGGTGTATGATAAATGCATGACATTTAGATCCAATTAATCAAACATAAATCTATAAGTGTTCTTATCTATATATATAATCATAACTGTACATGCATATCTATTATTCCATACCACACAACAGAGGGATTACAAATAAGTCTTTTGGCTGTATTCCGATTGCCTCTGCTACTTGCTTAATTATCTCTGCTGTAATTATATTTCCCTCTGCTGTTTACTGATGTGATCTGCTGGCCTGAGTTGCTGTATATATATCTTCTTCTTCTGCTGCTGCTGCTGATGACCACTTCTGCTGTAGATTTAATTGTTACTGCTGTTCATGTGTTTATGCTTCTGCTGGTGTTCAATACTCTTTTTGAACATATGCTCTTCTTCTACTGCTGCTGATGATTAATCACCTTGAAGATCTGCTATAAATCTGTTCCAAAACTGCTCTTATATCTGCTCTAAAACTACTACTAGATTTGCTCCACAACTGCTCTTAGATCTGCTCTTATTAGGAAGAAATTTCATTATTGTCTACTTCTTTCACCGCAAACTTACGTTCTTTTATACCCAACTCATACACCCCTTCACCCAAGAGGGGCGACTCTCCCAAGGAGGTTGTCCATATCTTTGAATGCAACTGTTTGATTTATTTATAATTCCTGAGAAGGGCAGCTCTATAAGGAGGGTTGGTCCATGAAATACATAACAACTTTTAATTATTTATATTAAATATTGCCTTCATCTTGGTCGCTAGACATGGGTTGGCCAGCAATGCAAAGTCGGCCTATTAACATAGAAATTCAATTTCTTTTAATTTCCTCAAGGTGGCAACAACACTTGCAAGGTTCAGCCGTATAGAAGTGATAATATTTTGCCTCTAAACCAGCGATGTCTTAATGGGTTCAGCTTTACCATGTGATAATTATTTTTCCCGTTGATAATTATTAATCAAGTCAAACTTTCTTTGGCCCTTTGCCATGCATCACCCAGGTCTAGGTATTTAGTAATGTCGTGCTGGGTTTGTTGATTGCTGCGACTAGGGTTTCAGATGGGGGACATGAAATTCATGGCCTCTAAGGGCTTTGTTAGAGATCCTCCTCTCCATACGTGTTTTCAGGCTGTACATAACCTTCAAATCATCCTTGAATGATTGAGTGTAGAAAAAATTTGGGTTCAAATGGTAGGCAGCAGTGCAAATGTGTTGATTTAGTTGTCTGTTCCACCTTCAATTAATAATGTGCCAAATGGGTTCATATTTGAGTTTGGACCCATTCAAATGTTGGATGGCTTATTTTGTTGTCCATAGCTTTGTATAGAAAATCTATGGGAATTTTGTTGTCCACCCACAAATGGTAGAACTCTAACCAATGGCCCTGACACTGTATCAAGAGAGTATAAAAAATAACCAGCAAATTAGAAAATAAAAAATATGGCAAATTGTACAATTAGAAAAAAAAAAGAGAAAATATAAAATCAAATTTGACCTCGATGATCTGATCTATGTATTTGGAAAACAAATCATAAAAAAATAATCGGCAAATTAGAAAATAAAAAAATGCCAAATTGAAAAAAAGAAAAGAAAATATGGAATCTAAATTGACCTCGATGATCTGATCTATGTATTTGGAAAACAAATAATAAAAAATGGTACGACCTCTCTCCTTTGGCCTCATTTGAATAAGAATTCTCCAACCATCTAGCATTCACTGGTTTTTGCTAAAGGGATGGCAAAGAAGTTGCACTACTCTGCAATGTAGCGAAATTGGTGACAGACCATGTGACTCCTGATTGCACAAGCTTGTTTACATGGGTGTGCCTTCTCATAAAATTTAGGAATGATGTGGTTGTATATGTATTTCAACTTTCAAGCTGTTCCTTGCATCATCTACTATGGTTTTGACCCATCTGTATTTGCCTTTATCTTCAAGGAGAAGTTCAATGCAACAGGGAACCAAAGAGATCCAACCACCACATATGCAATTGCATTGGTCATCACAAGTTTCACATCGTTCTCCACACCTGCCCGCATCATGAACTCATCCAACATGCTGCATGAGGTATTAGCATTTGTCACTTCATTGGAGGCCTCAATTGACTTTGAAATACCATTTGTCAAAAAGAAGCTGATTCATGTGTGGTTTTTGCCATCTATCCACCTATTAGATAAAATAGTGCAACCCTTTATTTTCCAAACCTCATTTTGTTTTTGAACTAAAATGTTTGTGTTTTGTGATGGCATCCTACAAAAATGGCCCTCTCGACTCACGAGGGGCCAGTGCTTTGAATCCCTTTCTTGCCAGCAAGTGCAGTGACCAATCCCTCCCAGTTAAGGTGTTTTGTAAAATTAAAAGGTAAGTTCTAGTACCAAAAATTGGCATATGACAACTTTACCTCATGATGCTTTTGTTGATTCCACGCAGTACCTTTCAATAAAGGCTGCAAATTGCAATTATTTAAAACTTGAACTGTGACTGCTTGTAGTTTGAGATCCCTGTATTTGTGGCCAAATGGAGGAAGAGCCCCCAAATTTCACCTGGCCCTGTAGAACTCATGACTGTTGCCAATGCCTCAGTGGGCCACTTTTCTCTATCATTTCTGCTCATTAGATGAAAGGAGAGCTTTTACTTCTTGCTCAATCTGTTCTTATGCTGCATTATATATTTCAGCATCTTGGCCATTGATCTGTGACAAGGTGAAGGTGAAACTTGAGGTGATTGATGCCTCCTCTCATACACAGACCCTAATAGTTACATATCACCATTCCTGACTCTGTACCTGGTGTGCCATGTTTCCAAGTAGGGTCCTTAGTCTTGCTGCCACTTCTGTTGCTTGTGGATGCTGTTTTTTTTTCCCTCAAATGCAAACTATTTGGAACCTTGTGCGTTCTCCCTGGGTTTGCCCCGGATTCGCCTAGGGTGCAGGCCAGGCAACCAAACCTGTCCATTTGACCCAGACTAGCAGACTAGTTCATGTTGAATCTATTTACATAGGTCCTTTCCTATGTGACAATAATTTATCGCATAATTTAAAATCTTAGACATAGTTAGGACCTTTGTTATCTTTTTGGAATGACTTTAAACACGACACCTTATCGCCTCAATTCAAGCTTACATAACTTTTTTTTTGAAGTGACATGGTATCTGCAAACTTTGATAAATACCTTACTAGATGCACTTAAGTACATGGATTAGTACTTCACCCCTCACATTTTTACAGTATTTTATGATACTGGGAGACATCTGTTGGACGTATTTTTTATGGCCTTCAGAATGTCTTTGGTTCAAACTTGAAAGCATAATGGTACATGTTTTTTCAGAAAATCACGATTTTGTACTATGTGGACTTATTTGTGACAATGGAGTACAAATGGAAGCCAGACCTATATTTGGCAAGATGGGACAAAATGGGTTTAATGTATTTGAAAGCTTAGCCAAGGATCTGAGTCGAGTTTCTTTTTGAATTTTGGCTACCTTGCCTTTGTTCTTTGTCATGCCTTTATGTGAATGATTTTTTAACTGCTTGTTCTCACCAGTCTTAGACTTAAGTTCCCCTTTTTAGTTGGCCAGGAACCATCAATCCAGATTTTTTATCTGTTGAAACAGAATCAATAGCCTGTTAACATGTATGACTAGAAGTTAATGGCTAATTGATTGGGCAATTTCTTCTGGTGTTCAAGATCTATGCATATTCGTATAATTTGTTATTGATTGTCTGCATAGGTTTCAAGATTAACAAAAGCTACCTAACTGTTCAAATATAGATTCACATCAGAATTTGAAGGATAGATCTAGAAGTCCAGTTTGGACAGTGGTTGTGGAGGGAGTTTCTTTTGACATGTCCAAATTATTAGAATATATGATATTTAATGAACAGTAAAGTACTCTTCATGAACTACTTTCCTCTTTGAAATTCCTATCTCTTTGTTCAAAACAACCTTTGAAAGTGATTATCACCCAAACATTCCCCAACAGAGTCCAATTGTTTGGATTCCATTTATGTAACGTTTGGTAAGTTGGGCAGTTCACCATGATTACCAATATTTGAGATGATGATTCTTGACTGAGGTGTTCTAGACTCTGTTGTGCAGATGTTAGCACATCATCCTGATTTGCTTGCAATATCGGGTCTTGCTTTAATTAACATCAAGATACAGTGCTATCTGAAATTTGTCTATTCATTTTGCCTTGTGAGCTAAAGCTGTTTGTAGCCATGGTTTTGATGGTACTGATCACTATTTATTATTCTTGCATAGATAAGTTGCAAATAATGCTAAGAGATGAAGGTGGAATAAGGGCATTACTAGGGATGGTCAGATGTGGTCATCCAGATGTTCTTGCACAAGTTGCTCGTGGGATTGCAAACTTTGCAAAGTGTGAGTCTCGAGCATGTTCACAAGGTGAGCAATATCATTGACAATTCAGTTGAACAATATGCTCAAAATCAAATGAATGTTAATTGTATTTCTAGATTGGACTATAGATCCATTAAGTATGTAAATCCTTTCAATTATAAATAAGCATTTCCTTTAGTGCAACATCAAATAAATAGATTCATGAACAATATTGTGCTACTTGACTGCACAGGAATGAAAGCTGGAAGGTCCCTTTTAATTGATGATGGGACCCTACCTTGGATTGTACAAAATGCAAACAATGAAGCCTCTCCTATTAGACGTCATATTGAGCTTGCACTCTGCCACTTGGCACAACATGGCAAGTACCTGCTTTGTAGATGTTCTTGAATTGTTTTTTGTGTTCATTCTGAATAATGACATATACATGATTTCATATTTTCTTCCATTTTACATTTCCTAATATGTCACATTCCCTAATAATGTGGCAGAAGTTAATGCTAAGGATCTAATTGTGGGAGGAGCATTATTGGAGCTTGTTCGCATTTCGAGAGATTGCTCAAGGGAGGACATTCGTAATCTTGCCCAAAGAACACTTGTTTCTAGCCCTATTTTCCAAACTGAATTGCGTCGATTGCATATGGCATGTTGAAGGATTTGTTTCGTAGCTTGCCCTTCATTTGTCATTGGCTGTGTATATTCGGTTTGTGGAGGAAACCCGTATATGATGTTTTGTATTATTTCTCTGATTGGGTTATGGGCTTGTTCATGTGCTAGTGGTGTGCATGTTTAATAGCTGTTGAGCCCTTGTCTATAACTTCTCAATCAGGTTGAGGATAGAATGGTGTAATGGCTGAAAGGAAATTTATTGCTAAATCAATCAAGTGCTCAAAAGTGTTTTGGTATTTTTCAAAATTGTATTTTGCAGCTCAGTATACCAACAAGAGAAAAAACACATCAAATGCTTTGTTACGTGGTGTAGTTATTGCATTTGATTTTCAGATGACAAGGCAATCCACAAAATGGCACATGCCTGATCTTTTAAATGTCCCATGAATTGGCAAGAAATCATCCATGCGATGATTTTGATTAATCCATGCATAATGCATGTAAAAAAAATGACAGATCATCATTATGTAGACAGGTTCTCTGTATACAATCTTTCTTTGATATAAAAGCATTTGACGATGGCTAGAATTTTGGTCATATGAATATATATGGCCAAAGAGAATGAAGAACCAACACACTTTCACCACAGAAATCCTTATGCGATGATTCCCAAAACATATAATTCTGTAAATTTACTTAGTAGTGCGTTTATCATTTATTTTATCAAGATTAAATAAAATGAAATGATTCTAATTATGAGAGAGAACCAAGTTTAAAAGACCATAAAATGCTTTAGCTGTTTCAACTAGCCAAAGGAGTTTAAAAATCCTGTCATGGTCAAAAGCCCTCTTCCTAGAAGGTTAGGAAATACAAGCGAACATCTTTTGGAAGCAACATATTCCACCAAGATTACTTCAAATGATTAGCTCATATAACTGCAACTAAACTTATGTTGTAGACAAACATAATTATACAGGAAGAAAGCAATGAGTAGATCTGTGCATCGAGATAGAGAAACAATCATATATGTCTACATTCTTACTCTATTTTAGTCATGGCGTATGATCTCAACAGTTTGTCTAATGTTGCCTTTAATTTTGTTAGATATTTGCACTCATTCCTAGGAATTGGTATTGAACCGTAGTTTTCCACTTTCTTTCCCAAGTTTAGGTTGACAATTTGCAGGAGTGACCCTAAGCCAATTTCCCAATTTGTGGAAATGAATACAAAACTTCTACTTTTTAAATTCAAAATTGGGGCCAACCTAATCTTTAATGGTAGCAATTGTATGTCAACCTAAAGCACACAATGTTTGAGTTGCCATCATTGGAGTTGTATTAGATGGCTACACTAATTCATTTACACATTGTTGACTAGCTCTTGTTTGTCTACTTTCATGTTTACACACTGTTGACTAGCTCTCATTCGTATACTTTCGTGTTCATTCAAAGAGTGTTATTAGAGAGTAAAGGCCCGTCATTCCACTATCTCATTCATTGTTGTAGACGCCAACTTTACTAAAAACATTCAAAACATTAACACCTCTAATGGATGCCAAGTTTAGTTTTGGTAATTCAGAAACATAAATGAAGTTTAAAAATAGAGTTTGCATCAACTATCATGATCTATAACCCAATGTATTACTTATGTAACAGGGAGTTGGAGTTAGAGATAGGCCAACGACCCTGTATATATGACTCACTCGATCCTCGGATCACGATCTACCATCCATATATCTAGAGGGGAGGCGTCTTTCAGGAGAAGGGTAGTTGGATTGGAGTGGATGTCGTCGAGATGAGATGCTTGGAGAGGGTGGGGGGCTACAATTATATGGTGGTTGATTTCTATATGGCGCCCAAATCTCTAGAGTCTATTGGGGAAGGAGGGGGAGTTGGAGGGGAAGAAGGGGGAGGGGGGCGATAGGTGAACCAATTATGGATGGTGTGAGCGCAACAAACCACCTCGTCTCGGGGCCACTCATGTTACATATAGAGCAAAGAAATAGACATGCAACAAAAACTAATATACCTTGGAGAAACCCTAAAAGGGTGAAAATCTAGAGAGTAAACACTCCTAATTCCACTCTCTAATTATTATAGATTTACTAAAAATGTTCAAAGCACCATTCAACACCTTCGATAGTTGTGAAATAACCTTATTTGTGTAAAGGTAATGCAAACATAGAGGAAGTGTGAAAATAGAGATACAAATTGTAAAGAAGCACATCGACATAGATGTTATTGGAACACTGAATTTATCTTTGTGAATTTCAAAAGGGTGAAATCAACATATCTCAATTTCAAACATATTAAACATTAATGATTTCTCCATGCAAGAACTTCAAACAATAAAGCAACAAATTGCTAATCTTCTTAATGACACAACAATTAAATAACACATGTCCATAAAAAGAACACCATGTATTTGTGGAAATTCAAGATGGGAAAAACCATGGGTAGAATCGTTGTTTGCATCTCTTGGCTAAATTCAATCTCACAAAATATTGGTTCACTTACACTATGAAGGCATCTATCCACCAGAGACCACTTCCCTATCGTGTTTACAAACACCAAGCTTTTGTAGGCTGGTACCAACTCAAAAATCAGGACTTCAATCTCAACAATAACAAAATAGAACAATTTTGGACTTTCAAACTAAATGCCAAACTTGCACTTGATCTAATCAACATTCAAAACACTCTGACATTGCATATGATCTTATGAAATTGCACAATGATTAGAATGCAACTCACATTGTATAGCTCTGATTGCACATCAATCACATAACAAAAAATTACATTCACATATGTGTGTGAGAGAGAGAGAGAGAGAGAGAGAGAGAGAGAGAGAGAGAGAGTAATTGTGCTTTCTTTAATCTGGTTACAATATTCTTCATATTTGTGAGATGTAAATTCACCACCTTTATTTGATCTTACGCATTTGATTGTTGTATTGGTTTCATGTTCAACCATTGCCTTAAAGCTTTCATCTTTTAGGAAAGTAATCAAAGTCATTCTAGAATAATCATCAATACGATAATTGTGCTTTCTTTAACATGGTTACACCATTCTTCATATTTGTGAGATGCAAATTCTCCACCTCTATTTGATCTTACACGATTGTTCTATTGGTTTCATGTTCAACCATTGCCTTAAAGCTTTCATCTTTTAGGAAAGTAATCCATGTCATTTTAGAATAATCATCATTGTTTCTAGACTTCATTTCGGTATCACTAACAGGAGTCACCATTGCCATGAATAGAGCTTTTTCACCTTCATTCCCAACAGTGCGTTGATCTTCATTTTCATTAGAAGAACAACTTTCTTTATTTAGAAAGAAACCATTCCAATTAATTTGAAATTTATTCTTATTAGTGAAAGCCTTCTTGAAATTCTTTTGACCTTCATTTTTAGTATCTTTGTAGGGACACTTAGCCATACAATTTTCTACCTCATTGCACTTAAAATATTTGAAAGATCTCACCCTTATACTTACTTGAACCTCTTTGCAACTTGCTAACAAAGTTTGCCACCTCTATGAATAACTTTAAGAAACCCCGCTAGGCAAAGGCCTAAAAAACTGCGAATCTTCCATTGTTTTGGGGGAAAATATTAATTTTGTTGGCGAATTATTTTATATTTTCAAGGAAAAAATAATAAATTTTATTGGTGATTTTTTTTCAATCGTATGAAAATTCTAGAAAATTTTGACGAATCTTTTCATTATTTGGGGGAAAATAATAATGTATTTGGCAAATTTTATTTTATTTTAAAGGAAAAATATTAAATTCTTTCGACACATTTTTTTTCAATCATATGAAAATTCTAGAAAAAATTTGGTGAATATTTCATTATTTATAGGAAAATATTTTTTTTAATCCCTTGAAAATTGTAGAAAATTTTGGTGAATGAATATACTTGTATTAAAATTAATAAAATACTTTTGTTGGTGAATTATAATTTGAAAAAACTTAATAAGGTAGCAGTAAGTAGGTATTAAGTCAAAATAGATAAGCTTTGCTAGTATCCTTTTTGCCCGTGCTAAATTGGGTGCATTTGAACATGGTATGGATATCAATGAAAACACCATCTAAATGCTTTGGTAAGTTGGTAGACACCATGCATAAAGTAAAAGCATAGAAAAGGCAACAAAATGTATATATTATAAATATTTTAAATTGAGATTATATAATGATTTAATCATAGTCACACAATGGAAATACAATGAGTTAATCATACTTTAACAGTTTAGATTAACAAATTATATGGATGAAAATAAATGATTTTGAAAATCTTGATATGAAATGTAATACCTATGTTATAACTGAAAAATAAAATAAAAGATAGATTAGAACCAAAGTCACGAGAGATATATTAATTATGCCAAAAAGAAAGATACATAAAAATGACAGTCATCTAACGTCTAACAACTTACCTATAACTATACCTACCCAAATTGGCCCGTGGTCATACACATTTTTCCATCTATACATCACTATACATTGCCAAAATGGCCTATGGCCCAATACATTCTTTCTATACATCATTGTAATAATTTTCTTTTTGCATATATATATATATATATATATATATATATATATCTGATACAAAAAGGAAAAAAACCCAACCCTCCCACTCCTAGCATCGATGAATTTTTTTTAGTCGGAGTCACTCTTCTCCACCCTTTTTGCTATAGCACCCACGACATGGCCCACCCCCGAACGCTCACAATTGCGTAGATGATGAGAAGGATAAGATAAGATAAGATAAGATGAATTATTAATGTCCAACAAGAGACCACCAAGGGTCTAAGGGACTGGGAACATATAGAGAAAAACAACCAACAACAGGAGCACCAAACAGTGTCCAGGGAAAGAACAATAACAAGAAAGCAGAGAACAGAAAACATAAGAACCAGGGAGAGCGCCTAGAGCGCCTTTCTGGGCGAGAAGTAATCAAGCACCGAAAGATACGATCCGAGACTAGAAGGAGCCCCAGACCGTCTCTGAGTAACACTGGTGGTGGAGTGCTGCTGCCGAGTGTGATCTTTACGATCACTACAAGGTCTCACAAGCCTGGTGTGTCCAGAAGGAGGATCGAGAGGGCGCTTCATGCCGCGGGCAGGAGATGCCAAAGTGAAAAAGAATGTGATAAGATGATCAGATCTCTGGCTGGATGGGAACATAAGTTGGAGGGTGGAATCCCGAAGCTGTGTGGTCTCCTGAAGATAAAGAGCAAGGCATCGCTAATCGGTGTATCTGAAGGAGGCAAGGGAACTGTACTCTTTGAATAGGCACTAGAATCTCCCTCCGATCTCATAGTAAATGGTACATCGAAAAATGAAATGTGCCTCGGACTCGGTCTCCAACAAGGTGCAAAGGCGACAGATCCGGTCAGCCCTGTCAATGTGGTGATTTGTTTTGATGCGGAGCCGGTGAGAGCCGACTCTGAAAGACCCCAAAGAAATACGGAGAGTGTGACTCCATCGGTAGGCCAGGTATGAAGGACGCACAATGACCCCATCAAGAATCTCCATGTAGTGCTCGACATAGGAGGCCATCCTGGGACGAAGCCCTCCAGGAGGGTTGCACCAGGTCATGGTGATATACTGTCTATAGATGTCGAGTCTGACGTGGTCATTCAGCTCCTGCTGAGAGGGGAGGAGGTGGGTGGGAGCATCCAAGGAAAACTAAAATGGGGGTAGATGATCAATTGAGATCCCCACAAATCCTAGCAAGGCAGCGACCTGGGCATACCATCAACAAGCTCTACTAGAGGGATCAGCATTAGCAAGGGCCAAAGAAGAGTAGTAAGCAAGATAAGGGTATCTTTGCCGACCGATAGCAGAATCGGAAAATCCCCGGAGACGGTGAAGCAACCAGACCAAATCAAAAATGGCTGCAAGTCTAAAAGGATGAGCACCAAACTCAACAAGGATAACGCTGTGAGGAGTAGAATGATGACATCTGATGAGGCGTCAAAGGAGGAGGATATGAACTCTCTCAACAGAGGTCCAATCCGACTCAAGAAGAGAGGGCCCCCACACAACAGAGCCATAAAGCACCGTCGGCCTGACTAAAGAGTCAAGGAGGGCCAACTTGGATCTGATGTCCTGAAAGTGATGTCTGAAGCACTGTCTCTCAAGAAGAGCCAAGGAGCCCAATGCCTTGTTGACCAGGGGCTACATAGAAGGTCTCAAGCTGAAACGAGGACCAGAGAACTTAACCCCAAGGTAAGTATAGGAGGAAGAGATCTCGATCTCCGAGCCCTGAAAATAGAAGTGAAGATGAGAAGTCTTCAAACAATTGAAGACCATCACCCGAGTTTGCCCAGGTTCACAACCAGCTGCCGAAGCTCATAGAAGGAAGCCAAACCATCAAGGAGTCTCTGTAAATCCTCGAGGGAGGAGGCCAGGAGGACCACATCGTCGACAAATAAAAGAATGGAGATCAACACCTGATGCAGATAACAACCGTCATCAGGGAGCGAGAGTTCCCAGAGGAAAGCCTTGAGCTCGTCAATGTAAATGCCAAAAAATGTAGGAGAGAGAGGGAAGCCCTGCTTTACCCTGATGGTACTGTGGATCGGCTCGGAGAACCCCTGTAGAGTCCTAAATCTGCCCACAACACACTCGTAAAGCCGCATAATAGCAGTCAGGAGAATGTCGGGGATCCCAATGTCTCTGAGTCTCTGGAAAAGGGTCACCCGAGGAACCGAGTCGAAAGCCTTGCGGAAATCCACAAAGCAACAGTAAACCTTCGTTGAGCGGGAGCAGGCTTCCTCGATAATGGTCCGTAGTGTCAAAATGTGATCCATGGTCTGAAAATCAGTCCAAAAGCAAGGAGAGGCCATTGTCTCCTCAATATCTTTACCATGATTCTCCACCCAATCCTCACCACGACCCAAACCCCAATCTTCCTCCCCTTCACCTGCAATGTCCAACTGCACACCCTCCCCATCAATGTATGTCTGGACCCAACCTTCACCCGACACCCCATTTATATGGGTGAAAATACGAATCTATGTCACACTTTAGGATAACTGGAAGCATTCGACCGAAATTGATTTGGCCGGACCGGTTCCAGCTGAATCCACGTGGTGCCGACGTGGACGCCACGTGGCAGGGGTGTTTGAGCCGAAACATATTCGACTGGATCAGTTTCGACTGAAACACCTCAAATATAAAAACTGGCCGCAACCCCCTAGCCCCTCATTTGCAACCGACAATTTCGCGGAGCGGGTAAGAGGCTAAGGAGCATTTCGACCAAATTTCAGGTAGGCCCACTATTTTTTTTTTTTAAATGTTATATTATAGTAAATATTTTTTTAATATTTTTTTCATCATATCATTGTCATGTATATTTGTAAAAATTGTGTAGTCAAAATTGTATGTGATGAAAACCTACCTGCAAGGGACAACACTAAAACATGCAAACATTAGGATTAGCCAATAAAACAACAAGATTCAAAGAGAGTTAGCATGTTAAAGATGAAATCCCAAAAGCAAGAGTTTAAACCACAACC
>MU223430.1:965553-983791 GCA_018584345.1 Thuja plicata | reverse complement strand
CATTCATCATGGGTCTCTAACTTAGTCCCTGTAAGAAAGAAAAATGGGGACATAAGATTGTGTGTTGATTTCAGAAATCTGAATGTGGCCTCATTGAAGGATAACTATGGACTACCTAACATGGAGGCTATGTTGCATAAAGTCACTGGGTGTGATTTTTTGTCTATGATGGATGGATTCTTAGGGTACAATCAAGTGCTGGTTAAAGAATCTGAGCAATTCAAAAAAACATTTACCACTCCTTGGGGCACTTATGTGTATGCTCGTATGCCATTTGGGTTGAAAAACACTTGTGTAAATTTTCAAAGGGCCATGGATGTAGCTTTCAAAGACCTTATAGATGTTCTGATGGTAGTATACCAAGATGATTTGACAACCTTTTCAAAAAGGGTAGAGGATCATTGCAATCACTTGGAGAAAGTGATGATAAAAGCACTGGAATATGGGGTGTCTTTAAACCCAAAAAAGTGTCACTTTGCTGTTACTGAGGGAAAACTCCTGGGACACATAGTATCAAAAGAGGGAGTAAGGATAGATTCTGAAAGAGTTGAATCCATTCAAAAGGTAATTTCTCCCAAGAACTTAAAGGGCATACAATAATTTCTAGGGAAAATTAATTTTGTTAGGAGATTCATTGCCATCTTTGCAGAACTAGTCAGGCCTATTGTCAAATTGCTGAAGAAAAATGTAAAGTTTGAATGGGACCAGGAAGCACAGTCATCTTTTAAAAAAATAAAACAAGCTATTCAAGAAGTACCAGTCCTTGTATCCCCCAATTACACCAAGCCCTTCTCTTTGTTTACTTTTTCTTCATTCCATACTATTGCAACAGTCTTGTTGCAAAAGGATGGTGAGGGATTTGAACATCCCATTGCATTTTTCAGCAAGTCATTACAGTCAGCTGAGTTAAACTATTAGTTGATGGAGAAACAAGCCTATGCTCTAGTAAATGCAGTCAAGGCTTTTAGGCCATATTTGGTATGTGCAAAGGTAAATGCTTATGTTCCTCATGCTGCTGTCAAGGAAATTTTTGTTCAGAATGAAGCAACAGGAAAAAGATACAAGTGGATAAACAAAATTCAAGAGTTTGATCTGGACATTCATATCACTAAGTTGGTGAGAGGAATAGGATGGCAAAGTTGATGACAGAAGAAAATTTGGATTTGGTCCAGGTTAATAGTGTTGATACAAATGAGAATTGCTTAACAAGTATTGAAATGCAACCCTGGTATGCCAATATTTTATATTTTTTGAAAAATGCTAAGTGTCCAAATAACCTAAGTGATAACTAAAGGAGAAGCTTGAGACTGCAAGCTCAAAAATATGTTTTATTGCATGGAGACTTGTTTTGGAAAAATAAAGATGGGATCCTGCTATTATGTCTTGACAAAGGTCAATCAGAGAAGATGTTGAAGGAAATGCATGCTGGAATGTGTGGAGGGCACTATTCTGCTAGGTCCACAGCTCATAAAGTTCTATGAGCTAGATACTATTGGCCTTTTTTGTTCCAAGATGCTTACAATATGGTCAGGAAATGTGAGCCATGCCAAAGATTCTCAAGCAAGATGATGTATTCAGGAGCATTACTATTGAACCCTATAGTAGCAGAGGCCCCCTTTGCTATGTGGGGAATGGACTTCATAGGAGAATTTGCTGAGAAATCAAGTGGAGGCCATAGCTGGATTCTGCTGGTAACTGATTATTTTACAAAATGGGTGGAGGCAATTCCAACTGAAAGAGAAACAGGCACTGTGGTCATTGAATTTCTGATGGATAATGTAATTACAAGACTTGGTGTTCCCCTCAAGTTGGTGATGGATAATGCCATGTGCTTCAGGTATGGAGAATTTACTGATTTTTTATTTGATATGGGAATTGTTGTCTTATTCATCCCCATAACATCCTCAAGCCAATGGTTAGGCATAATCCAACAACAAGAGTATCTTACGAATTTTGAAAAAGACCTTAGAAGGAAATAAAAGAGCTTGGCATGTAAAATTGAAACTTTCCCTTTGGGCGGATAGAATCACTGCCAAAAAGGCCACTGGAAAATATCCCTTTGAGTTGGTTTATGGTATTCAATCAAGAATGCTTGTCAATAATCTGCTCCCAATCTATAAGTTTATCCAAGATGAAGAGATGGAAGTTTCTGAACCAATGGAAGAAAGGATGGTTTAGTTGGTAGAATTGGATGAAATAAGGAGAGAAAGCCATAGAGAAAATGTCAAATTACAACAAAAAATGAAGTATCTTTTTGATAGAAGGGAAGATGCAAGAAAGTTTCAGCCTAGTGATTTTGTATTACAATGGCATAACAAGGCTGAAGACAAAGGCAAACACAAAAAGTTTGAGTCATTATGGATGGGGCGTTTTGTCATATCCTAGATTTTTGGAAATGATTCTTATTTCCTTAGGAATCTGGATGATGAAGAATAGGAATTGCCAGTGCATGGATAGTTTCTGAAAATTTTCTTCAATTATCTCTTCTTTTCCATGCACAGTAGTATGTATTATATGTATAGCTTTGTTTTCTTTCTGTTGTGTGTTTGTTTCCAATAGGTTAGTCTAGTTTGTGGTCTGCCTCTCCAGAGATCTATATTTTTGCTGTAACTTGGCGTTTAAGCATCCTTAGAGAGAGCCACTGTTGGTAATATTTCTTGTTTGGAATATGCCTTGTAAAAGTTTGCAACCTCCTGTCATTCATGTTATCCAAAGGTTTAAAATCATGGTTAAAACTGTTCTCATGCCTCTAAAAATTTTGTTCTAGCCCTCAACCTAGTTGGAAATGCTAAAAAACCCTTGTGTCATGTCTCCTAGTGTAAATTTTGTCATAAAAATCATTGAAATGCCTTCTATTTTCATGTTACTTTTTCACTTAAATCATGTCTTGAATGGGTTCATTTTAAAGAGGTCATGTTTATTAAAGTTGTCAATCCTAACACCATGGTCTTACATTATTCCCTAAGTCCAAAGTCTGTTGATGTTTTAATTAAAGTTATTATCCATTGAGCAAGTTATTTTTAATCCGATGACCTGCTTAATAGCTTAATCTCAAACCAATCGACATCTATCAGGTAAGCCATTAAGCCGTGACACCAAGTGTCTTTGGTGGGGTCCCATGGCCATAAAGGTTCTCAATTAGTTAGTGGGTAGATCCTAAAAGAATCAGCGGTAGAATTAATCACTTAGTCCCAAGATGCGCATCATCTATCATATAAGCGATTAAGCGGTGTTGATGCGTGTCAAAGGAAATAATGTGGATCCTGTCGTAGGCAGCATAAAGGTGATTAAATTTCAAAAATATCTAACAATCGGTGTAATCACTTAAAGGCAATATTTATGACATCTATCAGTTAAGCAATTAAGTGGTGAAGACATGTGGCAGTTAGTGGACCCAGGTATTCTAAGCTGGCGATGAGTAAAACATAGACAACTTTCTTCTCATCCTATGATTCGCTTAATGGCTTATCTCAAAGATGCACAAGATCTATCGTCTAAGCCATTAAGCGGTGCTGATGCATGTCAAGAGGCTGTCATGTATTCCACTGAAGGTAAATCTGACCGTGGGATAAAAGTTGGAGAAGTTTGAGAAGATCTAACAGCCCACTTAATGTCTTAAAGAGAAACCAATCGACATCTATCATCTAAGCCATTAAGCTATGATGCCACATGTCCAAGTGGGTTCGGCTGAGGTCATAAAGATAGGATTAAAGGAACAACACCTACATAAAAGATTGACGGTCGGCTCAATCGCTTGAAGGCAAAGTGCTTGAGATCTAATGGATAAGCGATTAAGTTGTATTGACACATGGCATATAAGGTGGGTCTTGTACAATGCAGTTATCATGTTAATAAGGTTGCAAGTATGAAAGGATCAGACGGTCCGCTTAATGGCTTAAAGGAAAAGTAATCGACATCTAGTGATTAAGAATTAAGTTGTGTTGATGCGTGTCCCAGGTGATGACGTTGTAGTTGCAGTCAGTAAACTCAAGGTGAGATAACTTCCAGACAGGTTAAGATGAATCTGACGGTGGACTTAATCTCTTAAGGAGAAGAAGCACGACATCTATCATGTAAGCGATTAAGTCATGCTGACACATGTCCCAAATGAACAATTGTTTCTGGGAAAAGAAGAGGGCCATCAGATGAAGGAGATGTTGCTTGAAATCTATGAATCAGATTCAAAGTTACCAAAATTAGTTTCAGTGAGCCATTAAGTTGCGAATTTGAAGCAGGAAAATTGATTGCAGAACGCGTGGCCATTTTAGTTCAATTCAATGTGAAAGATTGATTTGATTGAAGCAGTATAATTCATTGTTTCAGCTTGAAGTCACCATAACTCACCAAAATTTTCCAAGAAAAGAAACAAAATTGCAGAGATATTCAGCTCCTCGCGATAGAATTGCAGAACGGGTAACCTTTCTCTAATACAACAAAATTCAGGTTTCTGGTAAGATTTGAAATTCAAAAAGCTTTCATAATTATCATTTTAAAATCTGAATTTCATCTCAGCAAAAAAGCCCTAGGTTCAAAATGGTCCCTAGGATTGAACTTTTAGGAGAGGTAGACTATCAAAAAAGAAATGTTAGAGAGGACCTTCTGCAACAATTAAAAGGGTCCACGAGTGATGCAACCCAAATTAAAAGAATAGTCCCAACTCATCCCTCCTTCAGAGTAGGAGAGGGTTTATATAACACAGGTAGGTGGGCCAAAGATGTTAAAACCAGTCTAAATGGTCTAAGTCTGTTTAGAACTGCCTACAGCCAAATGAATGCTCCTACCCCAGACTGTAACATATGAGATATAGACATGGGAAAATTTATAGCACCTGGGGTATTTATGGATACTGATCTATTTACTCTGATAGCCAACACTTATGACAGAGTGTCTAGGGTTGTAAGGGATACACAAGGAAATGTGCTGTTGACTGTCACAGCCGACGAGATCAAGAGAATTTTTAGATTAAGTGATTCATTAGTACAAAAGGATGATATTGAATTTAGCTACTTTAAAGAAGTATACTAGACCCAGAGGGAATACTACAGAAATGAGGCCCTAAAAGGATACTTTAACAAAATAGGGGATTTTATTGTAGTAGGGCCCAACACACTAGAGCCATTTAAGTTGGACTATTTCAATGACAATGCCAAGAAAATGTATAGTGCCCTATGCAAGGTTTAGGAGAGGATGAAGAAACAACAATGCTTGTTCATATGATGCTCATGGTGGTTCAGATTCTACATCCCCACCTGTCAGTAGTTTTTGACTATGCTTCTTACATTTCCCAACAAATGCATGAAGGTCTAATAGGTATCCAAGACAACAACATACTCAAACCAATGGGGTGGTATTCCCTTATGATGCACATGTTTTTGTTCAATAGTGCTGACTTCTTTGAGGAGAAGATGGA
The DNA here is from genome assembly GCA_018584345.1 of Thuja plicata. Classification (NCBI taxonomy): domain Eukaryota; kingdom Viridiplantae; phylum Streptophyta; class Pinopsida; order Cupressales; family Cupressaceae; genus Thuja; species Thuja plicata. The sequence continues at coordinate 978,381 of MU223430.1, read as the reverse complement.
CTTGACTAAGTTCCAAGGTGATGAGGATTTTCCTGTTCAAATGTGGAGTGCTGATCTATCATGGGATAGAAAATAAGCCAGTTATGTATACTTTGACAGGGTTTTTTCTGCTAGGCTTAAGTCATTCTTATCCAGACAAAATGGAAGGATCCATACAGATATGATGAAATTATTGAGACCTATGAAGTTTGCCCGAGTTAAAAATTTCCCATAATTGTGGAGATTTGATTTTATATCCTATTTCTACAGTAATAAGGGTTTATGGATTCAGGGGAACCCCCAATGTGCTTCCCTACAACGTCCCTTTGAAGATTGTAATTGCAGAAATTCTGAGACAATTGGGTGGATTACAAGAGGAAGCCTTAATAGGAAAAATGAAGGGAAGCATTTTCCCTACCCTTACAAGAGCCCATCATTTCATCATCGTAAATCTTGGGTGGACATAGTTTGAGAAATATTTTGAGCCCTATCATCTAGCAAAGCCTGTATCCAGGTGTGCAGACAATGAAGATTTCATAATGGGCATGTTCAGAAAGAGAACCAAGTGCTTGCAATTAGAGCACCAATTTAATTTCCCCAAGGATATTGTTAGAATTTTTTTTTATCTGAGTGACTAGGAGGTCAGGAAGGAGAAATGGCTGGTGTATAAGAAATCTTTGGATTTTGTCCACAATTTTGATAAGTTCTATGATCGTTTGAAGGAATTTTGGCCTTGGGCCAAAAAGATTGAGTCCCTAATGACATTATTTGAGGGTATCATGCAAGCCCTCAGTGAGAAGAAAGAGAAAGTGATGGAATCTGAGCCAGAAAAAGCTAAGGCTATTCTGAGCAGGATTTCACAGGGAAGGGTAGTCCCACTAGGGAATTATATAGTATACAAGAGAAGGGGGTATAGCACCATCATGTCCAAAATTGATAAGACTTCTGATCAGAAAGGCAAAAGGCTGGCAGATGCTAGTGCCCAAAAGTTGCCATCTCCCATGAAACAGAGAGTAGAAGGAAAAGAGAAAGAGAGTGAGTTATACTCTCCCTCCCAGTCCCCTATACATATGGATGACCAGGCTATTGCTGAGAAATTGGTCCAAATGGGGAACACTGGCCAAGTTTTTGTTACTACTCAAGAATTACAAGGAGTACCTGAGGCACCTAGGCATATAACTATGGATCTCACAGTGGAAGAATTCACAGGAAAAGAGCTGGACCCTGTAACCAAATAGGCCAGTGAGGAATTCCTTTCAGATGACAATTTTGTTAAGGCTAGGGCCTTTATTCAATTTCTATGGAGGACTCATATTGATGAGTTCAAAGATAAGTGCCAGAGGTTGCAGGAAGCCCAACCAAATCATACAAAAGATTATATTGAAAAGGAGGTCAAGCAAGAGCTAATGTCTAAATTTGACAAAATCACCCCTGAAGAGGGTAGAGAGTTGGTAAAAAGGAAAGGATTCCTCATCTTACCCCAATGGGATTTGGATGACGCCATAGTTTTTGATGTTGTTAGAAAGGAAGAAAAACCATTGAGCACTACTGGAGCATCAATTGGTGCCCAATTTAGTGAAGATCATGCAACTCTAGCAATATGGTCCTTGAAGAAGGATAAAAGGAGACTGAATGAATATGACCAATCTAAGGACACATGCAAACTCATTGTCAAAATATTTTCTGATACCTCGGGTATTGAGGCAACTAACCTTGTTTTTCAAACTGCCAATTTGAGTTTGAAGGTAGATGAAAAAGAGAAAGATGCTTATAATAACTTGAACCAAAAGTATGAATTTGTCTTAAAAGCATACATGATGAAAGGGTTAAATCCCTGTAGAAGGATGAGAGAATAGCATTTATGGAGGGAAAGCAAACAGAAAAAATAATGCCTCAAAAGAGGATTGCACAAGGACCCCACCAGCCTTCCTCATCAAGTCCCATCATCACCTACCCTCCTTCCCATGCACCATCTACTTCCACCACCCTAGAGGAGCTAGAACATGAAAGGGCAATGTTGAAAGCTGCAAGAGCAGAATTAGAAAGGCAGAAGAAAGAATGGGTAGAGAAATCTGTGGCCTTCAGAGAAATAGAAGCATGGGTAAAGCAGAGCTATGCAGATAAAATACACAGTGCTCTTATGCAATATACTCACGAAGTTGTACCCACTCCAATTTATGCTCAAGGTAAGAAGATTGTTAATATTATGGACGAATATCATGAAAACAAAGACAATCTAGATCAGTTGGTGAGCAAGTGGAGAGGGAAAATAGAGGAATTAAAATTCTTTCACACCTCTTGCAAGAAAAGTAATGATGTTGACATAGTCTTGACTGACACCCACAAGTGTGTCAAATTACTTTTGGATATGGATATCAGAAGAGACATGGTCATGAAAAAGGTGCTGACTTTGAAAAGGGAATATTCACATGTTAAATATGAAATGTTCCCAAACCTATTTAGGAAGAATGGGAACATCAAAGATGAGCTTTTTTTGTATCAAAAAATGAATGAAGCATTAGTAGTCAGAACTAATAGTATACTAACTTTGGAGAGCACCCTGCTTTTCGCTCAAACAATTTAAATAGTGGGTAAGGCCAGGTCATTTTTTGCATTATGGTTAGATGAGATAGAGAAAGCACATGTCACATGGAAGGAGATAAATAGTAGAAAAGATAAATTTCTTGGCTTCATTTGGCCGAGTGATGAGGTGTATACTTCCTGGAAGGACATGTATACAATAACTGATTCGGATGAAGGAGAAGATATGCAAGTGGATATGAGGAAGCACAACAGGGAAGTTGATGTAGTTGATAATGGATGTCATACATCACCAACCTCGGAGGAAATGGTTTCCACATGGCTATTCCCCAGCAACTACAGGTAAAATGAAATCACCACGTGGCCATAAGACAAAGAATCTGTTGGAATATCTTGTAACAAAAGTGGTTTTTCTGTGCACTTGCTATTTTGTCCTTTTATTCTCTCAGTTTTGTCTTCTAGCTTAGTCATCCAAAAATTGTTTCATCCTTGATCTTTAAGGATTCCAAGATGACTAGTGCTAGCTATATATAGAATTTTATAACATATTGTAAGGGGTGGTAAAAAATAAGACTGCGAAGCAGACCTCTGAATTGTGTCTAGGCTTTGGTTTTGAATCAATTTGAATGTATTGAGATCAGGATTTTATTAATAAAAGTATAATGGAATCTCCATTTTGATACCAATGATGTCTTTTTGCATTTAAAATTAGCTCTTGTATGTTTAATTTGTAAGGCATCTTAAATATACGGGTTATAAGGTAACTGTGTCATTATTTGTGAGTTGCTTTCAAGGAGGGTTTAAACCTTGCAAATAATTACAGAGGGTTAGGGTTTATGCAAGAATTTGATACAAGGGTGTGAGGGTGAGAAGATAGTTTGTAAGGCATTCTATTTGAGGTTTTATTTTTATTTCAATTAATTATCCCTGGTGTATGTATGTTTTATTCTGATTCTATGGCCCATGATTAGGCACTGGTCAAAATCTGATAAGTGGTTGTTATCATCAATCAAATATTAATCAATCTTCATATTTCTATCATCTGAAATACATGTCTAGATAATTGTATTCAATGCAATTCATCTTAGTAATTCCTTGAAGAGAGAATCAATAGGTTAGCCTTCCTATGCCAAGTGGCTTAAAAAGAAGAAGGATAATGAATCCTTAATCCACTGTCAGACTTGCTAAAAGTTAGTAGTCTATTCAAGGTGCACCCACCTAGGTATGTGGAGCCCAAAGTGTAGAAGGATTTTCATCCTTGTTAATTAGCCTTTTCCCTGTGAGAATCTAGATTGGGAACTAAAGAGTCTAGCAATCACTGCTATATACTAATCCTACAAGAAAAAGAGTTAACAATATGCACACATGCAGATAGATATATACATATATGTATGTATGTTTGTGTATATATATATGTATCTATATATGTATACATATATGTATATGTATATGTACACACACACATATATCATGACATCTAGTTGCTCACAACATCATTCATCAGAGAAGAGTGTCCATCTTGAGAGCGAGTAGACCTCACATCGCTCTTCTCGTAATACTCCCCAGGATAGGCATAAAACCCATAATGAGATGATTCAAAGATTATGATTCGCTCTAGATGTGCTAGAGCGTACTTTGCAAAATACTATTTCCCTTCCCAATAGGGAAAGGGTAACTACCATTAGAGATTATCTACTGAATATGATTGAGGTTTATCAATCATACAATACATATGATGATCCGAACATTGATACCTTTTATACCTCTCTTTCCTAGAGTGTCACTGGCACCGTGAGATGGAAACAAATTGATAATGATGTGTCTACTGCTAATGTGAAATGCATTTTTCCCCACTACCAGAATATGCCAAAGATTAGATAATATTGGGTGACCAGGTGTGCAGATGTAGTTGTCCCACCGTTCATATATCCTAGATGGTTGGCAACACATCATATGTGGCCCCAAAAGGATGAGCTACCATTATATTTCTACAAACAATTGTTTGCAGAATTTAATTTGCATTATGATGTTGATTACATATATAGATTTTCCCTCACATGTTGGGTTGGGTAGGGGCATGTTTTCAGATAAGTTTAGACCGTGAGATGATGATGTACCACATCCATCTAGTAAGATGGTATTGATGGTCCAAAAATTTTGGTTCTTCCAAAAGGTTTGGAAACTATCACTGGTGTAGGAGATGTTGTAGTTGAGGAGGCACAGGTTGAAATGTATTCTAGTATTGCGACCATCGTGACTCAGGTTGACTAGATGTACTCATCTGATCGTGTGGATAGATATATACTGTGTTCTCACAGTACCATTCCTCATGCTGATCCTTCATCACCCTATTTTGATCTGTATATTTGATATAAGACACCATCACCTATTGAGCTTGCATGGTTACCTGAGGACTATTTGCATGACATGAGGTCATGTTTAGCAAGTGATCTCCTAGATGCATATCAGTATCTATCAAGATTACATGGGATCCCTCCCTAGGAGATGCCAAAGTTCATTAGGTGAGTTCTTCAGACATCCTCCACTCCTAGAAGCCATGGAGTGTGAGATGCTCAAACAAGTACATCGAGATAGGAGAGTATTTTGATATGTCCTACAACTCCTCCACAATAGACATCAATTGATCCTACAACTCCTCCACATCAGCCATCAGTTGATCCTACATCTCAGACAACGAGAATTCAGCCAGGAGCTTATTCATCTCTTCTTATGGATGAGGGTGTTGATCTAGAAGAAGTGTCATTACACTCTTCTGATTTGAGTAAGATTGGGGGAGCATTAAATGTCGCGAATAAGGTAAGAAACCAAAATTTGATTTTGATTTAATTGTATAAATAGCTCTTGCTATAATTTTAAAATTTATATATATATATATATATACATATACATTTTTTTGAATTATATATATATATATATATATATATATATATATATTACAAGGCATTATGATGTCCGTGACCTATGGAGATTTGCAGGCACCTGATGATCCTATTCATTAGGATACACATGTAAATTTATATATAATCACATGTTTTAATTTTTTTCTTTTAAGTATGTAAATAATTGTACATGTACATGTGTATACTGTAAGTTTTTTAACATGGAAGTCATGTACATTGTAGGCCCCTCGAGCAGGTAGTGGATTCGACCATGGATTAGGTCAGGGCCCAAGCTAGAGATATTTATAGATGCTTGCTCAATATTTCAGACTTATATTATACATTGTAGACATTTCACACATTTCTAGATATTTCTAGACTTATTTTATACATTATAGACATTTCATGTGTTACATGTTTATTTCAGACATTTCATGTGTTATGTGTTTGTTTCAGACATTTCATGTGTTACATGTTTATTTCAGATATTTCATGTGTTACATACATATATTTTAGACATTTCACATGTTTGTTTGTGTGTATTTTACATTAGATTTTTGTTACCTTATTTATGATTGCAAAATTTATGCTCGTGTTTGTGTGTACATGTATGAAATTATAATTTAGGATTGTTTTAAATTGTATAAGTTAGGATCAAGTTTAAAATTCTTGATTGTTTTAAATTGAATAAGTTAGGATTTAATAAGTAATAAAATTGCAAGATAAAATGAAAAATATAATTATTATAAATGTCACAAAGTACAAAATACAACATGTCTTATCAATTAAATCTACAACTTGTACTAATGTCATACATACATACATACATACAAGTTAAAAGCTCAATTTATCTAACTTAATTCCATGCGAGTTATTTTTTTTTATCTAACTAATTATAATATCATACAAGCAATTTCTCTAACTTAATGTCATACACATGTACATACATAGCTAAGTTACAAGCAATTTATGAAGTAACTAATGTCATTCAAGTTAAAAACAATTTATCGAGCTAATGTCATACATGTACATATGTATATGTAAGTTAAAAGCAATTAATCTAAGTTCTAATTTTATATAACTTTTTTCATACACATAATCCATACATGTACACACATATGTAAGTTAAAACCAATTAATCTAAGTCAAAAGAAATTAATCTAAGTTCTAATTTCATATAACCTATTTCATACATATTTTCCTTGTATGTACACACATATGTAAGTTAAAATCAATATCAATATCTAAGTAATGCCATCACATACATACAATTTAAAAGAAATATCTAACATCATATAAAAAATGTGTATGTCTTAAGGGGATCTAAAGTTCCGATGCCTTAAGGGGATCTAAAGTTACGATTCCTTAAGGGGATGTACGATTAGGATATGTAATTTGAGGATGCAATTCTAGGATGTCTTAAGTGGATGCAATTCTAGGATGTCTTAAGGGGATCTAAAAGAAATTTATCTAACTTAATGTAGAGCATAAAAGCATAAATACATGTACATATATACATACATACATATAAATCATAAAAGCATATCAATATCAATATCTCTACATAAAAGCATGTACATACATACATACAGAAAAAGCATAAAACCATATCAATTTATCTATATCTAACTAATGTCATCACATACATTATTCAAATCATCTCTACTTGAATATGGTCCAAATATATACATATATATATATGTGTGTGTGTGTGTGTGTGTGTAGATATATATGTATAAGTATATACATATATGTATAAGTATATACTGTTGGAACTGATAAGAACAGTACTGAATCCCAGAAGCAGCTGCATGCAAGAAAACCTGTTACAAGAACGAAGCAAGGAAGAAAAAACCAGAAACAAGGGTTTGGAAAATCTTAGCGGAGTGAGAGAAAAATTCTTATTTCCCAAAAAGTAAATACAATAATTACAAAAGCGGAATATAAGGTGAGAAACCCTAAAGTCGGAGAAAGCTAGGTTTGTGCATTTAATAATTAATAAAACATATTAATTATTATGCACCTACAAATGACAAGCTTAAGTGAATAGAATAATAGTTAGCTTTAATAATTAAACCGAAGTGATTTAATTATAAAGGAAAATGTATTATTACTCTAACACCCCCCCTTAAGTGAAGCTTAGGAGGAAACTAACCTAGCACAACTATGAAAGCAAAAGAAATGGGTCCCGGCAACAAGGCCTGATCAGGTACCCAACTACAAAGAAATCTCTGTAATATGGGGAAATAGAGAAAACCCAGTGGGAAAAACTCTACCCCAAAAATAGATACAACAACATGCAAAAAAAACCATGAAGGAAGGGAGGCCTCAATAAGACCCCCCAAGGACAACTTCCATCACCCCAAGCATAGAACGCAACTGAAGATAGCGCGGAGATGCAACGGGTTTGGTGAAGATGTCAGCAACCTGTGCGTCAGTGGGAATGTACTCCAAAGTGAGAACACCATCTTGAATCTACTGACGGATGAAATGCATATGAAGCTCAATGTGTTTAGTGCACTGATGCTCCACCAGATTGCGGGAAATGTGAATATCACTCTAATTATTGCACCACAGAACAGTGGGACGATCAGGAGGTAATCCAAACTCAGTCATCAACTACCGAAGCCATAAAATCTCCTGACTAGCATGTACTGCCACTCTGTACTCAGCATCTGTAGATGAAAGTGCTTGAACATTCTGCTTCTTGCATGACCATGTGATAGGACCAGAGCCAAGACAAAAGACAAAGCCAGAAGTAGACTTCAGATCATCAACATCACCAGCCCAATCTGAGTCAGTGTAGCCAACAATGTGAGGAGCCCCTAATGTGTAGTGAATGCCATACATAAGTGTGCCCTGAATGTATCTCAAAATACACTTGGTAGCTTTCCAATGAATCTCATGAGGCTCATGTGAGAACCTAGAGACTAGACCAACTGCAAAGGAGAGATCAGGACAAGTGTGTGTTAGGTATAACAAACTACCAACCAACTACCGATACAATGTAGCACCCACTGAAGGTGAAGTGCAAGAGGTAGACAAAGTAACACCTGACTGAAAAGGTGTGGGAGTAGGCTTGCAATCAAGCATATCAAAGCACCGAAGCATGTCAAGATCATACTTCTGCTGGTAAACAAAGATCCCAGTAGGTGACTGAACAATCTGCAGACCTAGAAAGAAGTGTAATATACCAAGGTTTGTCATCTCAAATTGCTCCATCAATGCGCGTTGAACATCCTGAATCATAGAAGATGAGCTACCTGTGATGAGAAGCTCATCAACATATAGCACAAGGATCAAAACCTCATCCTCAAGACGCTGAACGTAGACTGTAGGATCAGAATGAAAGTGTATGAATCCTGTAGAAAGCAGAAAGGAGTCCATCTTCTCATACCAAGCCCGAGGGGCCTGTTTGAGACCATACAAAGAACGCCGAAGTCTGCAAACCAAGGAGGAATCCTGCACAAATCCCTGAGGCTACTCCATGTAAATATCCTCACTAAGATCACCATGCAAGAAAACACTCTTCACATCCATCTAAAAAATGGGCCATCCCTGAGAAGCTGTGAGGGATAAGACAAGGCGAATAGAGTTCATCTTGGCGACAGGGGCAAATGTCTCTTTGTAATCAATACCCTCAACCTATGAAAAAACCTTCACAACAAGATGTGCCTTGTACTTATCAATAGAACCATCAGTAGCAAAATTAGTACGATACAACCACTTGCATCGTACTAACTTTCTTCCCTTAGGAAGAGAACAAAGATCCCAAGTATGATTCTTCATCAAAGAAGAATACTCCTCCTCCATAGCACTGTCCCACTCAGTATGTCCTATCACTGCCCCAAATGTCTGAGGGTCACCACAAATAGCATGACTCAGAAGACTAGAACCTGCAATATGAGACCGGGTGCAATGGGAGGTGGAAGGGTCACCAGCCAGAGATCCTGCAGCATCAACTGTAACACTAGCCCATCTAGGCATCTATGGAGGATCCTGTGGTGGAGGTAAATGGGGATCGCCAAGATCATCATCCTCATCATCCTGAAACAAGCTGGAAGAGATGAGGGAGTAGTGGTAAGTGAAGTAGACTCTGGAAGTGGGGTATCTACTGTAGGAAGGCGCTCATCAAATTGGACATCCTGTCAAAATAGGACTTCTCTGGAAGCAGGGTCAAACAACCTGTATGCCTTAACATCCTCACAGTAGCCACTAAAAATGAGGTGTCGGCTCTTCCACTCCATCGCTCTCCTCTGAGCGTCAGGCACAAATGCCCATGCTTCACTACCAAAAACTCAGAATGAAGATACGTCAGGCTTGACATGAGACCAAGCCTCCTCAGGAGTCATATGTCAAACTACCTTGTGAGGCATCTGATTCTAAATATAGTTGGCACAATTGACTGCCTCTACCCAAAAGGAAAAATCCATGGACCTAGACTGTATCATACAATTAGCCATCTCTTGAAGTGTTTTATTCTTTCTCTCTGCCACACCATTCTGCTAAGGGGTGTAGGGCACTGAAAACTGATGTTGAAGACAATGTTTAGAGAAAATCCCTGAAAGCTTGGTTCACATACTCCTCCCCCCATTATCTATGCGTAGCCGCTGAATAGAAAGACCAGACTGCTTCTCCACAAATGTCTTAAAGACTTGAAATGAATCAAAGACATTAGACTTGTACTTCAAAAAGTACACCCATGTGCACCTGGAGAAGTCATCAATAAATGTGAGCACATATCAGGCACCAGAAAAAGGAGTAGGAAATGACATGTGGTCACTATGAATCAACTCTAATGGTGCCAAAGCATGAGTAGCTCGTCCCTGAGGAAAAGGATCCCTATGTTGTTTCCAAGGACTCAACCCTGACAAACCCCATCAGTGCAAGTAATCTGTGGAAGCCCAAGAAAAAGTGCCTGTGTGCTCATCTACTGAAGATATATGTAATTGACATGGCCCAAACGCTCATGCCAAAGTCTACTCACTGAATCTGCATGTGCTATAAGATAGGAACTTGTGCCAGCAGATGACTCAAATCCATCAAATTTGTATAGTCGGGATGCAGTGTCAACACTCCTAATAGCCACAATAATCTTAGAATCATGTAAGTCTCAAATAACCACATCATGTGGTGAGAAATCAACTGTCTTACCAGAGCTAGAGTGACAAATCTGATAGATAGACAGAAGGTTCATTGAAATGTCAGGGACAAAGAGAACATCCTGAAGAGAACCCCCAGCTAATGCAACAGAACCAGAACCCAAAACAAAAATATGAGATGAGTTCCCAACAACAATCTGTGAAGTAGCACAAGGAGCAAGAGAGGTGACCAACTGTTGAGTGTGAGTCATGTGGTGAGAAGAACTAGAATCAAGAATCTAGGTGGGCCCAGAAGTCATAGCCCATGCAGTAAGAGCATGACCTTTCCCTGCAGGGGAGGATGTGGATAGAGGAGCTAAAATGTGATGCTCCTACATGGCTTCATCTAAAGCCTCCAAACGTTTCCAACACCTAGAAATGAGATGTCCATCCTTTCCACAAAAGATACAGGTCTCAACTGATTTCTTCTTAGTCTTGGAGGTAGACTCAGTAGACTTTGAAGAATATTTACCCTTGGAAGGGTTAGCTAGAGGTTTTGAATCATTTTTCTATGCAGGTTTGGACGAAGACTCATTGCCTGCGGAATCTTTCTTCAGTTTTCCTTTCTTTTTTGGTTTCCCCTGTGAAGACTGAGCAACCAATGCTTGGCTAGAAGAGCCATAAGCATCCATCTATTAGATCTTTGCCTGTTCCCATGTCAACCGATCATAGAATGTCTCAAAAGAAGGCATGGTGTGTCTAGCACCCAAAGCATCCATGGTGGAGTAGAAAGTGGAAGAGAAGATTTGATACTATCCTTGCAACTTTGAGAGTATCAAGAAGATACCCTCATCATCTGTCTTGGTTTTCCCACATCTCTGCAAAACTGAGTGCAGAGACTTGAAATTCATCAAGAGTCCTCAATGGTGGGAAAGCTGGTAGGTGTCAAATTAGTTAGCTCTGCATCAAGTTGTAGTGCCCAAAACTCATTTACAATGCCAAACAAATCTAAAAACTTGCCCCAAATGGCCCTAGGAGTGGTCAAACCATCTAAGTGAAAGAGGAGACTGTCAAAAATGTTCGGTGCAATCAAGCCCATTGTTTCATCCATCTTATTCCTGTGCTGAAGAATCTCAAAAGGACACTGTAGGACATGTTGATTTTCATCTAGGCATGACCATAAGCCACATGACATGAGTAGCCTGGTCATGTGTGCTTTCTAGGTGTGGTAATTGTGTGGTGTCAGCCAGGCCACAGAGGGGTCCGACATTGGGAGAAGAAAAAGATAGAAGTAGAAGGGTCGATTTCTAAAAGTAAATGATAGAAAGAAAAAGTACCCCCCTACAATATATGATTCTAACCCTTGTATAAAAAATAATCAATTACTGAAAGCATGAAAAACTAGAAAAAAACATGAACACCAGATGCAGAGAGTGGCGAAAATGAAGCCTCTACTTCAATGCCAAAAATAGGATCTCAAATGGCTGAATCAACAAACAAGACTAGCATCATCGCGTCCATCTCAGAAACACCTTTCCAGCGATATTTCATTTTTCAAAAATGGACACCATATGCCCAAGATATGGCCAAAAAACCACAAGTACCCCCAAAATACAAGCTTCCTAGAAAAACACAGTCCCGACAAATAATTTGACAGCCGTATGGCTGTCACGGGACGTTTGGCAGTGGCCCGTGGGTGGCGACACTGGTGGAGGTGGCGGCCAGGTGGGGAAGCGATGGCGGGCCCTGGCGGCGGCGCAGTGGCCGCAGGGTGGCGCGCCCAAATTTTATTAAAAAAATGTATTTTTTAAATTTTTTTTGGGTCTTGCCTCGATTTTTGAGCCCGTACGGCCCTAATAAGCCAGGAAAAACTTTCCAGATGCTCCAGTGTCCAAATCGGACATGTTTTATATGAATCCTAGGGTTTTTGGGCCTTCTAGACTCAATCGTGAGGTCGGTTTTGGTCTAAAATGCTCCAAAAAATAGGGACCCCCTAGAACCAATAAACAAAATGAAAAAATGATCTGACAGCTTCAAACCCTCTGGATGTGAAGAGCTTGCATCAACATAACTCAAACAAGCCACAACAACAAAGCTCTAATACCATGTTGGAACTGATAAGAACAGTACCGAATCCCAGAAGCAGCTGCATGCAAGAAAACCTGTGACAAGAACGAAGCAAGGAAGCAAAAACCAGAAACAAGGGTTTGGAAAATCTCAGCGGAGTGAGAGAAAAATTCTTATTTCCCAAAAAGTAAATACAATAATTACAAAAGCGGCATATAAGGTGAGAAACCCTAAAGCTGGAGAAAGCTAGGTTTGTGCAT
>MU223430.1:940761-956174 GCA_018584345.1 Thuja plicata | reverse complement strand
AAGAAAACCAAAAAGACTAAGTTGGAAGTAACTCTAGATGAGATAATTGAGATACCCAAATGTGACCCAACTACACTAGACTATGAAGCACTAAAAGAGTACGGTGAAATATGCCAAAGGAAGGCACTACAGGAGAAGATAATAAAGGAGCATAGAGAGTCCATGCTACTAGAGACAACTAGGGACATCTTGAATCAGATTGTACCCGATGTTGATGTTGATCAAAATAAACCTATCCTTGATCAATTAGCCACTCTCACTGAGGCTATCACAACACAGAACATTGATGTAGAAAAGGAAATTAAGGAGAGAGAAGAGAAGAAATATCATCACAAACATATTGAAAAAATTATCCAAGAAGTGGTAGAAAACAAGGTAAAGGTTTCAGAATTAGTAAGTGAATTAGATCCAATAATTGCTGAAGCTATTTCCTTGATACAACATTTGAGCACACTTGAAAAATTCACTAAGGATCATAGTGATAAAATAGAAAAGTTAGATTCTGATCTAGCTACAAGTGCTAAAGGCTTAACCACTGATGACAATGCAATAAAGTTGCATTATGTGAAAATTGTTGAGATAAAAAGGTTAAGACAGGAACTATGGGAAGCAGAAACACAATTTAGGGAAGAGGTTACCGAGCTCTAGACTCAACTTCTACCAAGTCTTACATTGCTCCAATGGCGTATCAGTTCAGCAAGGCAACTAATAGCCACCCCTGAGATGTTTGTAGCAAACAACATCTACGATCTACATGCAAGAATCACACTCGAGCACATGACTCTAGACAACCTAAAGGAAAAATGGGAGAAGATGATGGAGGACATGAAGTCCTCACACTCTCATATTTTTGATAAGATATAGGTATACACCTTTTCCATTAATATCAAAAAAGGGGGAAAATAATGGTGTACAGATGGGAAACTATACAATATAGGAAAAGAACAAAGTATCATGTACATACACTTATACTATACCGACATATGCATAGGGGGAGTCATGAAATGACTAAGGAATATATATTATGTACATACTAAACATTTTGTTAGTATTTTTCACATATCTATTTTTGATACTAATGTCAAAGGGGAAGATTGGTGACATTAGTTTTCCATTAGTATGCAAAGAACACTTTCAGTAATCATACATCGAAAGAAAGGATAAGAGAAAATTGAAAGAATAGTTCAAAGGGTAAAACGAAGACACAATGCAAAAACAAAAGTGCTAAGAGGAACCCGACAGGAACAACCTAACAGAGGAACCCGACAAGACAAATCTCAAGAAAAACTGAAAGAGAAGAAATAGAGGAACCTGATAGAGCAAGGGAGCTTGACAAATAGGTTAATCAAAGGATCACCAAAAGAAAGGTAAACTAATTTCTATGCAGACCAAGCATCAGACACCGAAAGTAAGTTACATCCCACAAAAAGTGGATCTGACTTCCACGTCAGATAAAACATTCATATTCTATTTATAGAGTCTTGAATTATTTTAAAACCATTACTTAAGGGACAATAAAAATTATTGTAAGTGTTTTAATTAGTCTAACTAATTTAAAACATAGACTAAAAGATCAAGGTCAAGTTGTAAACCTATGATCATAGAGTTAATATTGTTTTACATGAAAATTAATTAGGTCAATCTATCTTATAAATAGATGTTGTAATCATTCACTATTATGGATGAGAGGATGAATGTAGCCTACCAGCACATCTATGGATCAGACTGAGATTTTTAAGAACCAAAACAACAAAAGGCAAATTTGGTTATCAAGAACCAAGAACAGAGGCTACTGAGCAACAAAGGTATTATTCAATCACATTAGGTGATACACTTATACATGTAATATTAAAGGGATCTATAATCAACAATAGGAGATTGCATACACTCAGGTCAAAGTGTAATTTGCTTACATTCTAACAAGTGAAGCAAAGTGTAAAAATCCTTTCAAGGAAGGTGGATTTAATAATCCAATTGTAAATCTCTTAACCGAGTACACACTAAACATGTTAGTAATAACTGAGAGTGGGGGGGTGAATCAGTGGCCTAAAAAATATTCCAATAATCAACCCAAAAACTTAGTACCACAATATTAAGCCTCTAGTTATCTTCAGTCTTATAAGATGAATCCCTCCAAATACTTTTATCAAATTACTATTGCTCAGAATGCTTTGTAAAACCTTCTAGTTTATGTTTACCAAATAGCAGTCTGTTAATTTATTGAAAGAAAGTAAATTATCTAGAGTATACCGATCAATCTAGTTAAGTTAAGTGTAATGCAAAACACTAAAGTAATGACTCATAAACACATTGACACATGAATTTTTAACGTGGAAACCTTATTAAGGGAAAAACCACTTGGGATAGGTAACTCAAAATTTTCACTCTTATGAAAAGATCTCAGTGAAAGGCTAACCCTGTTAAAGGTTACAAACACACTGTTAGGTGTGACCTTGTTAAAGGATTTAAAAGTTTAGTCTATCACTTGATATTAGGCATATCTATGCTACCTTCCTTGATCAAACACTCACTTGGCCTGTCAATAGGTATCTGGCATATCATGCTATCTTCATGATCAAAATGTTTTGATACTCCTTTGGATGTATCTCAATATAGAAAGGATCTTTAAATCCCACTCGATTAAGAGAATTTCTGAATCAATGGTTAAACTGAAATAGTATGATCTGTTCACATATACAACTTATACTTGTAGATTTTTAGATCTATTGTAATATCATAAAATGATTCTAAGAAATATATCTCAGTTTATACCTTTGCTCCACTTTGATTCTGTTGGGTGATGCTGTTCTCTATTGCTCAGTGTCCACAGAAAACTTTAGCTCTTTCCTCAGCTTGTTGATCAGGAGTGTATGAAGTTGCTCTTCATAATTTTCTCTTCAACATCTTCTTTTCATTCATTCACCACCACACCAATTCATAATAAATTGAGTTGTCTCTTTATAGACATGATATCACCATTGTTAGGTTCTTGATCTTCTTGATCTTGGCATGATCCACAATTCTTGCCAATTAGATGTAAAGCAAAAATCCTATTTTATCTCACCGAGATCTTCTTGCCAACTGGACAAAACAACTTTAAATCCATTACTTATCTATGGCTTTATCTTGTCAATGAAAACAAAGATAACTACATGTTAAGTCTATATTTAGCTTTGCCAGCGAGATATTTTGTCATTTCCAAACTCAAGTTAATTTTGGTGTTTAACTCTTTGATAGCGTCGGTCAACACTCCAGTTCACCTCAGGCTTCTCCGCCAATTTACGTTATGTTTTTGGCCGTCGGTTATGCTTGTGATTGTGCTCGTCGGTAATGCTCATTGGTGTTCTTTCTTGGGCATCACTATGACTTGACTTTTAGTGATCTCTATCCATTAGTGTCGACTAACCATTGATGTTTGAAGTCATAACATGAATGCTTGTCTTTTGTGCATTACTCAAAGCATAATATTTTTCTTCTTTGATTCTATGAAGTTTTTGACACTTTGATTATAACTGATTAGATTATATCAAGTTAACATCAATGACAATATAATCTATTAACTAATTTAATGTCTTGCATTATCCTTCTGCATTTAGGTGATCAAATTAACATCTTCAAACATTCAATCAGTTACATGTCATCAAAATAGTGTTGCTAAAGTTCTTAACATAGCAGACTTTAACAGGTCTCCACAGTTATTCCTAATAGGGTAGATCATTAGAAGTGATAAAATTGTAAGCCTTAACTGACCCCTTCCAATCTACAGATAGTGAAGAATTTGTGGGTGCCATCGCCACCGTAGTTTTTACTTCCTAACATGATTTTTATGTGTTATCATATCTTGTGTTATGTGTCAATTACTTTCATGAACGTTTCTATGAATGTTCACATTTTTGATTAAGTTAAAGAATAGATATATCTTACATCAAGATAGTATAGAACAGATGGTTGGACAATCAATTGATTACATAAAGGTTAAAGGATAAAAGAGATAAAAGTTTTAGAGGTACTGATTCACCCCTCCCCTCTTAGTACACACTTCCCATTAATTCCAATAGAATGTTGCATGGATAGCCAATTAAAAGCTTTTTCAGACTTAAATTGTCCTGGGATAACATTGTACATGTAATTATTTAATAGAAAGTCAAGTTAAAATCAAATACAAAAATATATAAATTGAATTTATATATATACCAATTCAATCAAGTAAAGAATTAAAATGAGAATGGAAATTAATGAGGTACATGTACTTACCAACACATCCATCAGACCAATTCCATTATTGTGAAGTATCTATCCCGCATTGCCTAATATCTTTAAAAAACATTACAAAAAAATGAGCTACATAGTTCCTATCATGAACTTTATCATCACTGATATAAAAATGAACCTCCTTGATGATAATGCGTTCATTTGGAATATTAATTTCTACACCATCAAAATGATAATATTGAGCTTGAATCTACAATTGAGGGGCAAATGTATAGTTCTCAGAGAAATCTACAATTGAAAGAATACAACCTAGTGGAAAACAATTTTTGGAATTATGAAACTATTTAGCTTCCATCGTGCACCATGACAATGTTGGATATGTGGATAAATGATAATACAAAATAAGTCATAAACTCAATGTAGGGAAATTCACCCTCCTTCAACACATTTTTTTTGGATTTATCTCTTGCCTTAGGTAGGTATGTCTCATATTCAAATTTCTTCCAAAAAATTGACATTAAAACATCAATACTCTCAATTTTCATTGGAAATTTATTCAAATCTCCGCAACCAATGCACACACTTTTTATACACTGTATATTGAATTCATTTGAATCTTCTAATTTATCACATAAAATAAACTTCACAAATTGTGTCCTACTTGCAGGGATGACTATATTTGGATTAACTACTGCCATAGAATTTTTTATATGATTGCAGGTGTAGATGAAACTCAACATGATTTCGACAGGAACAAGTTTCATGCACCTTATTTAAGCGTACAAAACAAGGATGCAACCTCTTAAATATTCTTTGACAAATTTTCACATCTAAAAATTCTTTCTTGAATGCTTCAAACATTTCACTTTGTGTTGTATCTACAAAATGTTTTGGATGTGAAATTTTCATACCAGTCTCTTCATCTTTCATCTATATAGTGTCCCTTCTATTGGAAGAAACATGAGAGTGGTCGGTCCAATATTCAATGATTTATGTTTTTACATCTTCAGAAATTATATATTTTCGAGGAAGCTTACAAATATTTACCCAATTCTTTTCAATATTTTCATCTAACATATTTCTCCTCCTAATATATCTTTCAACAATTCTTCTAGAGACATTTAGTAATTCAGAAATTGCTTGAACTAGTTTTCTCTGGGACAATGTCTTACTAGAAATCGTAGTCATCAACACTCTACTTGCAACACTTAAATCAAGTCTTCGACTTGTGCTATCAATATGTTTCAATGCATCTTGAAAATTTTCAACTATTGTTTCTCTTACATCTACTAACTTTTTCCTATTATCAACACCCAACAACTCCAAAATAGGGGTCATTTCTCTTTTCCTGAATAACCTGACAAATAATTGTGCTCTTCCAAACAAAGATTTATTTTGAAAATATTCATCCCAAATTTTTTGTTAATGCAACTTAGTTGTGCTTTTAGGTACCATGTGTTCAGATTAAATTTGACTGAAAAGAGAATCCTCACCCATCTCCATCAAATTATCCACGCCAAAAGAAATATTTGTAGCTTGACTACTACTAATTTGTCATTGTTCCTGAGTTGTAGCTTCTTGAACATCAAAAGGTTTTTCTTGAACATCAACAAGTTTCTCTTGACTAGTTTTTGTATGACCTTTCATTTTATTATCTTTTTTTCAGTCATACAATCTTGATCTTGTCCTCTTATTCCCCATTGACCAAACTATTCAAATTGAGAACTTCAATTCACTTGTACATAGAAAACTAAAGATACCCAATAAAAAAATCATGAAATATAATATTCACAGCTTCATAAATCTCACCAATTTCTATTTTTAATGAAAAAAAAACAAAAAAAATTTAAAAAGGAAAAAATAAAGTATAAAATCAATTACTTGAACAAAATCTAGCCTCTTTCTCCAATTTATTTGAAAAATTGCCTTTATAGTATGCTTTCTCTACACAAAAATTGAATTTATTTAAAAATTTAATTAAAAAATAATTTTATTTGATATTATTTTGACTTAAAATGAATAAAACAAATCCTCATATATATGAGGTTTAAGCAACATGGTCGCTTACGCGACCATTCGAGGGTCGACCAAAAGAGGTTTTCAGTTGGAATCATTTTGGCCGTAATCATTCTGACTGAACCTGTTCCGACCAAAATGGTTCCAATTGAACCATCCTATGTGGCATCCCAAGTGATAGCTACATCACCAATTTTATCATAATTGCAAAACTTCTGACTTCAACAACTAATTTCTCCATCAAAACTCAACTTTATGAAAAATTTAAAATACCCTTTTGTAGAGTTCACATTCAAGAATGTGCTCATCTTAATTTTTAGTATTTTATTAGATATAATATATTATAATTACAAAATGTTGCAAGTACATATTTTAACAATCGAGAAGACATTGATTCGGAAAAAGAAAAAAAAGTAAATCATATTAGAAAAAAATAACTAGAGGAGAGAGTCCTCTTTGAGAATGTATAATTTTTTTTTTGATTAGGATAGATTTGATAGGGAAAATATGGTGGGAGATGAAAACTGTCGATTTCAAGTAAGTTGGATTTTGAATTTTTATAATGGGGAAAATATAGATTGAAAGCCAAATTTTCTTTTTTCATGCATTAGCTATATATGTCATCCATAACATATTTTGAAATTAGAGAAATTTTTCAGCAATTGAAAAACCGGCTTTGAAAATTAAAAAGAAACTTATCAATTCTTATTCGAAAAAATTACTAAAATAAATAGGGATAAAATTCATCAAATTTTATACATTTCATCAGTTTACATCATCTTCAAATTTTAAACATAAAGGCCACTTTATGTCGTTGAAGTTGAACAGTTTTTGTGTTGTTAACCTTTCCCTTTATAAAAGTGTGACATAGGTTTGTAATTTTTCCCATACCTTCTAGAAATAGAAAGAAGAGGATACTATGATTCATGACTCCCAAAAAAGATTGCAATTTCTCATTTTGAAGAGAGAAAACCATTGGGAACTTTCTTACCTTCGAGCCGTGACCCTTAGACATAATAATTTTGTGGTAGAAGGGAGAGGAGATTTCCATCTACATTGTCTAGTACCTTTTCAATTTCCACTATAAATAAGTATTTGAAAACCATCTATCATATACGCTTAGCACTAGATTTCAACACCCACATGTAGAGCAGCTCAACCAGAAACATCACTATGATACTGGTGTTCACTCTAAAGTAGTGGTTTTATCTTAAAAATTCTACCCCTAATACAATTTTCACTGCATGTAGGACCAGTGAATGTTTTTATTCAAGAACTACCAAAAAACGTTTGTCAGTAACCTCCCCTAAAAATGCTACTTGCATTTTTCTACTAGTATATTCCAAAAGGATCGGCGTGCCCATGGCTTCTATTCTCACCCCCTTTTCAGGAGACTCAAGACTACAAACAACCTTTGAGACATTTTATACCTCCCCATTTTATTAATAGCCACTTTCCATGAGACGTCATGACTGGTCAATTAATGTAATAAAGACAACTTTGAATGGAACATCACATCAAATCTTGAGAGAATATATCCTTGAAGTGTCTCTCGTCATCAGGTGTACATGTTGTTAGAAACACTGAGAGGGGGGGTGAATCACTGTTTGCTTATTTATTATATTTCAACAATTTAAACATAAATCAAATATACATCCAATGAAGCTTAACACAAGAACATATAACACATGATATGATTACGGGGAAACCTTGATAATAGGAAAACCCTTGTGGGAATTAGTACCCACAAATATTTCACTAGTATAATGAACCTATTAAAGTTCCTTTTCCCTGTTAGGAGCAATCTTTACAATGCAAGTACAATGACCTGGTTAAAGGCCTAACCCTGTTAGGAGTCTTTTATAAACAACCCTGTTAGGGGTGAGGACTCACTGCTTAATGAGAAAGAAGGCTACAAACTCCTGAGAATAGATATGCACTATATCCAAAAGTGAACTACTATATATGACACAGATGTCTGATCAGTTCCAGTTATGCGCTTATTCTCTTATCTTGTTTAGGGGCTCTATCTCATACTGACATCTTTACACTACTCTACTCTACTTATTTCTTCGACACTTCAAGTATATCTTTCATTAGATATCTATATGTTTATACCTGAATAGACGCGACCCAAAACAAGACCATAGTCAGCCCAAAAACATAATACACAAGGCTTCCAAACAAATTGGCTTAAGAATGTTTACTACAATAATAAAGACATAATTACAGACATACTATCATAGGCACTTGGCCTTTACACAACAAAATATTATATGCTGATCCAAAACACAAGTCGGCTCCATGCAATGTCTTCTGAACTGCAATAGTACTGTTCTTGCTGTAACTTATCTGTACCGTCATTCCATACTTATGCATGTCTGGAATTAGTATGTACATGTAACATAGAACATGTATGTGAATGTGCATACCCTGATTTGATCACTCGCACGTGCACTGATGTGCTGATTACTGTATAACTCTGTCTGCCCTATTTTCTATACTTAGTCATTTTTGTCTTCCAATTTTACTAGATAGAAACTCTATATGACTTTGTTGCCATAATGACAACAAAAAATAAGTCATGTATCCTCTGGGAGTCAACTTTCCAACAATCTCCCTCTTTCTCATTAATGGCAACAAAGGAATGTGACCAAGTTACTCAAAATCTCAAGATTGACTTAACACAAAAAGAATTGTATATCATTATATCTTTTTAACATATACATACACTACTCCCCATATATACACTTATTCTTATATACATTACTCCCCATTTGACATTAATGACAAAGGTGTCCAAAAACTTGTAAGTCTCTAGGTACTTACTCCATGTATACATCTGGATATACAATCTGGATAGACTTGATCTCTTTCTGCCAAAATGCCTTCATTGCATCAACTGTCTGGAGATGGGCGCATAGAGCATATGTGAGATTTTCCATTTTTATCAGATCCATGCAGGGACCTTGATCATATGTGTTAGAATTTAATCTTTACTTGCATTATATAAGTAGGAGATTCCTATGGAATCCCTACACCTATTTTGTCCTCTTGCGAGGATAATTCTTCTTATGTATTTCTTTTTTATCCCTTGGTTGTATTATTTAATTGGGATAAACCAAGGTATCCCTTAGATTCCTCCCTAAGAGGAAATAACACAAGTGGCACACACTTTATGAATGTGGCTCACATGCACATAGGAGTTATACTTCAAACTCCTTCTTCCATCTCTACTTAAGAGATGATTCTTCTCTTTCTTTGTGGAAAAACACAAGCACTAGTTGTAGCACTTCGTCAATTCAAGTGACTCATTGTATGAGCTTGGCTCTCATTCTCTCTCTCTCACATACTTAGGCAATTTTCCCATTCATATTTATTCACGGGGTTTTTTTCATGCTTTTCCCCCTTCAAAATCTTGTCTCCTTTGTTGCTTTTCTCATTGGTGAATGCTCCTGGTTTTATGCTAATTCATGGTAAATCTCCCATCTCCTGCTCATTGAATTAAACAATTTCATGTCTCTCTCTTTTTTTTGTTCTTATCTTAACAATATGTGACCATAGTGGCATTAATCTGTTTGATGTTCTCATCTAGAACTGCTAAGGAGGGCCCTAGTGCATTTCTTAGTTGAGTCTGCCTGATTCTTATCTTATTGATCTCAAACTTTGCCTTTTCAATCTTGTCCAACTGACCTTGATAGATATTGTTGTAGATGTTCATGTCTTGCATGGATGTTTCAACTAATTTTCTAACACTGTCAACCAAGATATCTGCCTCTTCTATCTTCTTGATATGTTTAGAGGTGAATTTCACTCTGTCCATGCAGTTTGCTATTACATTTCTGCCTTTAGCTGCTAACTCTTTCAACATAGACTGACCAATCTTTAATGAGTTTAGATCTAAGGTAAAATTCTTTACCAGTTCATTTAATCTTTCCTTTTTATACTCATCTTCTGCAAGTCTAGTAGTTGAGTCTACTAAGATTGTAAAATGTGCTTTGAAGCTTGTTAGGATAATGTCTACATCATCAACTAACTGAATTTTAGCTACTTTCTTGTCCGCATGTACTAGGTCATTTAGAATGTTCACTGATTCCAAGAAGATAGGGTTTCTCATAACCTATTTTTCTTTGGCTTTTTCCATGGCTAGGACACTGATCTTGATCAAATCTTCTTCTCCCCATGCATCCAGACTTGCTGAGTCAGGAGTTAAGCTTGACAACAATGAAGTATATGGTTGAATGAATGGTGTGAATATAGTATTCTGACTAGTATCCATGCATTCAATTTTTACTGGGATCTCCATGACTTGTGTTTCATTATTTTGATTATCTTCCTCTTTATTCAAGTTTGTTGGATCTATAGAGGGAACTTCATCTTTTTGTAAAGATGTGTCATCAATGCACACCTCCTTTATCTCCTTAGTGCTTACAAATGCTTTTTCAACTTTGTCCATATCATTGTCAGATGCAGTCATGGATATTTTGATATCATCAATCACTATAGTGTCTCCTAAATCTTTTACCGTATCAGAGGCTATTGAAACTAAGGGTGCTGAAACCTATGGACCTGTCTTAGGTGTATTCTGAATCATTGGTTCTGCTACTTGTTTGGGAGGAACTGGAGTTATCTTTTCTGTAGGCACCATTGAAGGATACATATGTCTATCTATAAACACTTGTGAAAAATCTTTTTCAGTCTCTTTCCCAACTAACTCATACTCTTTGTTCATAATATGAAGAGTCCTTGTCTTGGTTCTGAGACGAGGCTTTACCAAATCTAATAGAATTACCTTCTCATCATGTGCGCAAATAGGGAGAAGATTATCCAATGTTTCTTCTCTAATCCTCATATATTCCTCAATTTCATGTCTTTTCATTATCTCTAGAATGTTCCATAACTTGTCTGGTATCACTATTTTAAGTTCTAGAACTGACTTTTTAAACTTAATCATGTGAGAGATGAGCATAGAATGTATCTGAAATTTATCTATTTCCTGATACTTGTCATAAACCTTTGTAATTGTATCTAGTCTTCCTTCATTAAAAATCCTGTTCCTTAAGACATTAATACTAGGTTTGAATCCCACCTCAGGAGGAGTTTGAGTATTTCTTACTGTGCTCTGAGTTGTTCTTGGGGATGGGTGACTAGTGGGCGCTTTCTTCCTTCCTCTAGAATTTTTTCTTTGTACAGAAGGTGGAGAGGATTCCAGATCAATGGTGGTAGAGGGCACAAAAGTACTCTCTTCAGTCTTCTTCTTCTTCTTCTTCTTCTTCTTCTTCTTCTTCTTCTTCTTCTTTAGAATGTCATTAGACTTCTCTATTTTAACTTGTGCAGAAGTTTGCTCAAGTTATTTTGCAATCTTGGCTTCCCTTGCTTTATCTATGTCTTCTTGTGTGACACCATGAACTTTTAGGATGCTAGATGTAATTCTAGATGCCTTCCTTTTATTATCAACACTGTAAAGGACATAATCAACTTCATTTGTCTTCTCTCTGTAAGTGCCCCACCTGGGCTCATTAGGAGCTTTGGGCACAGACAAAAGAACTTGTGCATATCCTTCCAACACATTTTCCTCAACTTCATAACCAAGTGGATGAATCCATTTGGTTCTAGGCTCAACTACCTCCATGCAAGTGTAGCCAGTCTCTACCATGAAGCATATGGTCTCCTTATAATTCTCTACTATTTTCTTAGATAATTTGAACCTCTTTTGCATTTTGATCCTGAATGTCTTGATGTCCATGTCCATAGAATCCTTCACACTGCTCTCTGATGTGTCTTTTAGTGAAATTTGAGACATTGTGGGTTTTCTTCTATCTAGGTAAAGATTTGCAACCTTACCAACAATATGGAAGTACAGGTAGATGATCAAAGAGCCAAACTTGAATATCTTTCTCTTGTCATGCTTGATATTATTGATGTTCTCAATTAGCTGTGCATGCAATAGCTCACAAAGATTCTATTGAGTGTTATCTCTCACCATCCTTATTGCTGCCAAAATTGTTGCTGCGGACACACTATTTAGTCTGCTTGCCTGCTGAAACTTGTAACCAAGTATCATAGTGAGGAGCTTGATGTCATTTTCTTTAATAGGTTCAACTGTCATCCCATGCCTATCACTCTTGGGTAAGCATGCTTTCTTAACTTGTTTCTTAACATCCTTACTAGTTGGAAGAACTGGTTTGGTCTTAGGTAGTCCAGTCATGTCATGGATTAGGTCTGCGATAATGTGGATGGGAACTTCACCAATATAGTAGAGGTCATCATGTATCCTGCTCAATAATATTTTAACCCATTCTAGCTCATAGAATTCATGCACATTAGAATACTCAAAGATAGGGTTATCGGTGAGATGCGCGTATTCATCCTTGAATGAATAGTCAGGTTTCATCATTGACACCATCAGAGTAGATATATGATGGGGAAGGTCACCTCTCTCTCCTAGACTCCCACTTCCTCTTAGGAATCTCACTCAGAATCCTATTCACTTCAGGATTCCCTAGACTCACACTTGAGTCCCTTAGGGTTACCCACAGACCCTAACTAGAAGGATTTCTATACTCCCTCTCTCTCTTAGGTTTCCTACCCACAGAAATGTCTCACTCGTCACCGCATCGTACTCTTCATGACTGAATACAGTCAGTCATGCAACTTCTCCTTCGATCTCTTTGTCCTACAAGTTCTCTAGCCAGACCATTTAAGCTCGCCTAGGACTTGTCTACAATTCTGACTAGCCTCTTCTCCAACACAAACACTAAAACATAAATAAAATACATAATGGGTACCTTTTGACAGTCACATCCCATAAGCCTGATCATGAGAGTCAAAAGGTATCCATTGAACTGAATTGGAATCAAAATCCTACTCTACAGAAGTCTGCACACAAAGCAAGTTTACACAGAACACACCAGGAACACTTCTTTATCATGAGACTTCACCAACCTCTTACAATGGTTCTTTCCTCTATTTTATATTCGGCCTGTTCTTGATTTGTAACCGTTTTTAGGTTACCTAGCCACCTGAGGATTCTGACTACCTCGGCTCTTCGTATTCCTTCTGTACCTATCATCAAGATCTTCCTCTACATGGCCATCAACGTGGACAATGTCTTCCTCTGTGTCACTAACTTTTCCAATTCCCTCTGTGATGTTGACAAGTCAACATATTTACTACCTCTGTCTGTTAGTCGCACTGTCATGAGACTCAATCATTATGCATGCCTTGATCCTGTGACTTGGCGATAATTTGATGTCGCGCACTTGCCATGCTTCCAATCGAGCTACTTATTCCTCTACGACCTTGCACTGCACTGTTGTCGCGCGCTCGCACCTCTTCTAAACAAGCTGCCAATTCATCTGCGACCCTGCGATACATAGCAGTTGCGCGCTCGCAATCCTTATACCCGAGCTGACATTTGCTCTGCGAATGAGTGATACAATGCTTGTCATGCTTTCACACTGTTTGAACTGAGCTGATGTTTTCCCTTGTGACTGAGCGATGAGCTCTTGCCGCGCACTCATAATGCTTTTTCCTTAACTGTCTGTTGCTCGGCGATCACGCGATGCATAGGTTGTCGCTCACTCACACCCTTATGAACTTAACCGCTGGTTGATCGGCAACTGTGCGATAGATGGTCATCACATTATCGCGCTATTTCCAGACTGACTGCCGATAGACCTCCGACTGTGCGATGAGCTATTGGTCGCCTTGTCGCACCAGTTTTGCACTAACCGTCCATCTCCTCGCGGGCATGCGATACATTGTCTTCGCATTATCATGCACTATCTTCACTAAACATCTAACAGCCTGTGACTGTGTGATGAGATCATCGTCGCTCACTTGCTCACTTAAGAACTTAACCACCGGCTAGCTCACGAGTTTGTGATTCATTGTTTTTTGTTCTCTGCTGGGCATCTGTGAAAGAGCAAAGAACTATTAATGTTTATTAAAAGACTGACCGCTAACTGTGATCTGCTCCATTGATCACTCTGTTTAGACCTGCAAGGGTTTTGGAGCCAAAACCCTAGGGTGCTCTGCACCATACTCCCCCCCTCTGAGAAGGAAGAGTTAGGTTGAATTAGTCGACAACAATGCCGAACTAATTCCTTGTTTTCTGCAGGTCTCTTCATCCAGCCATGTCACTTCTACTTCTGGTAACCCTAACCATTTGAAAAGATATTCTCTGTATACCCTTCGTCGAGTTGTCTTCTGAACTCGTGAATCTAGGATTTTCTCTTCTTGCAACTTGGACTTAGCTTTCACCTGTATATCTTGAATATCTTTTCCTACTTCCATCTGCTGAGTATTCTCAGGTATCACCGGTCCTCTGTATGGAACAAGATCCTGCACATTAAAAATAGGTGATATATCCAAATTTTTAGGTAAATCAATTTTATAGGCATTCTGCCCATACTTCTCCAATATCTTGCAGGGACCTATTCTCCTCATTTGCAACTTAGTAGGAATCCCCTTCTATAATCTGGCTTTGTTCAGATGCACCATTACCAGATCTCCAATTTGAAATTGGATTTTTCTCATTCCTTCATCTACCTTCTCTTTTACTTTTTGATTTGCTTCAATCAGAGTCTTCTTCACCTGATCATGTATCTCCTTCATAGACTGTGCAAAGTCATCAGCATGTCCACTTATCACTTGTTGTCCTTTCAGTTCTCAGAGTTCACAAACTCCACGTGGATGTATCCCATATACAATCTGAAATGGGATTTTCCCTGTAGTCCTGTTAACACTGTCATTATAAGAAAATTCTACTTGTGGTAATACTTGATCCCAGGCTTGTCCATACTCCTTTGTTAAGCATCTAAGCAAATTTCCTAGCACTCTATTGATAAATTCTGTCTAACCATCTGTTTGAGGATGGTAGGCAGAACTGTGGGATAAATTAGTTCCCAATCTTCTCCATAAGGTCTTCCAAAAATGACCCATGAATTTGACATCCCTGTCAGACACTGTGTTCAATGGAAAACCATGAATTCTAACTATTTCCTTGAAAAATAAGTGAGCAATATGACTGGCATCATTAGTGGTCTTACAAGGAATAAAATGACTCATTTTGCTGAACCTGTCTACTACAACAAAAATGCTATCATAACCAGTCTTTGTCCTAGGTAACCCTACAATAAAATCCATACTCAAAAATTCCCAAGGCCTATCTGGTATGGGTA
>MU223430.1:910772-936905 GCA_018584345.1 Thuja plicata | reverse complement strand
TAGAAATAAAATACATAATGGGTACCTTTTGACAGTCACATCCCATAAGCCTGATCATGAGAGTCAAAAGGTATCCATTGAACTGAATTGGAATCAAAATCCTACTCTACAGAAGTCTACACACAAAGCAAGTTTACACAGAACACACCAAGAACACTTCTTTATTGAAAATCAAAAGTTTACAATGCAAATTCAAATCTTCTCTGCTAGTCTGCTCTATCTTGAATTTCACCGACCTCTTACAATGGTTCTTTTCTCTATTTTATATTCGGCCTGTTCTTGATTCGTAACCATTTTTAGGTTACCTAGCCGCCTGAGGATTCTGACTACCTCGACTCTTTGTATTCCTTCTATACTTTTCATCAAGATCTTCCTCTGCATGGCCATCAACATGGACAACATCTTCCTCCATTTCACTGACATTTCCAATTCCCTCTGTGATGTTGACAAGTCAACATATTTACTACCTCTGTCTGTTAGTCGCACTGTCGCAAGAATCAATCATTATGCATGCCTTGATCCTGTGACTTGGTGATAACTTGATGTCGCGCACTCACCATGCTTCCAACTGAGCTGCTTATTCCTCTGCGACCTTGCGCTGCACTGTTGTCGCGCTCTCGCACCTCTTCTAGACAAGCTGCCAATTCATTTGCGACCCTGCGATACATAGCAGTCGCGCGCTCGCAATCCTTATACCCGAGCTAACATTTGCTCTATGACTGAGTGATACAATGCTCGTCGTACTTTCACACTGTTTGAACCGAGCTGATGTTTTCCCTTGCGACTGAGTGATGAGCTCTCACCGCACGCTCGCAATGCTTTTTCCTTAACTATCTGTTGCTCTGCAATCACGCGATGCATAGGTTGTCGCTCACTTGCACCCTTATGAACTTAACCGCTGGTTGATCGATGACTATGTGATAGATGGTCATCGCATTGTCACACTATTTCCAGACTGACTGCCGATAGACCTCTGACTGTGCGATGAGCTATTGGTCACCTTGTCACACCAGTTTTGCACTAACCATCCATCTCCTCGCGGGAATGTGATACATTGTCTTCTCGTTGTCGCGCACTGTCTTCATTGAACTACTAACAGCCTGTGACTGTGTGATGAGCTCATCGTCGCTCACTCGCTCACTTAAGAACTTAACCACCGGCTAGCTCGCGAGTTTGCGATTCACTATTTTTTCTGTTCTCTGCTGGGCATCTGTGAAAGAGCGAAGAACTGTTAATTTTTATTAAAAGACTAACCGCTAACTGTGATCTGCTCCATTGATCACTCTATTTAGACCTGCTAGGGTTTTGGAGCCAAAACCCTAGGGTGCTTTGCACCACTATACTATTATCCCCAATGGTTTCCTTCTTACAGTAGATGTAAGCGTGAATATCTTCCACATGTATGACTCCTAGCAGAGTCTTAGAGAATTCCCCTTCAACATCATCTCATATAAACTTGAATGGATGCTTCTTAAAGACAAATCTCTTCCTTTTAGCAATGTCAAATACAACTGGGTTTGCCATACTTACTTACAACTTGATTAAGTAGGGTTTCATGGTAAATTGAAATGACGTAACTGCTAGGGTTCCGTTCCAACTTCTATCCATTCACTTAACCACCAAATCTGTTATCCTTCAGTGCTTTGATGCTCAGTGCTCTTGTGCTCTCCAAATTATGTGATCTTTAAATGCAAATGTGAAGATGATCGAATCTTTACTGATTTTATATAAAGGTTACTGCATTCAATTCTTGCTACTGTACGCAGTTTCCACAGAGAGTTCCAAAATTTGTTTAGAATGCAATATAGACAATGCGTGCATGCATACTACTATAAATTATGATCATAAACATAAATCCAAAGGCGCATACTCAGAGGTGAGTATACCAGCCGCACAGGGGTTTAGAGCTAGAATAGCTCCCCCTAAGACCAAGAAGGTCAACTAACCAGAACTAGAGGATGCATCCACTATGGATGCATCTACTACCTTGTTCTCATCAATATCCTTCTTTACTTTGACCCATATTTTATCTGAGTTAGCTTTAGCTTCCACAAACTTAACTTCTCCTGATTCTTCAAACAATGACTTTTTAGGATTATCTTGTTTTTGAGTTCTGGATCTACAGAACCTTGAGATGTGTCCAACCTTTCCACATGAGTGACAAATTATAGGAGGTCTGATGTTATTATTTATCATGGTACACTGATTGGCTATGTGTCCATTATAGTTTCATATCTGAAATGTAATGTTTTGCAAGTTTCTTGGAGGTTGATTTCTTTGATTTTGTTGATTCATATTTCTTTGGTTCTATTGTGACTGATTTCTTTGATTTGTTCTGCAATGTATAGCCCTGTGGCCAAACTTGTTACAGTAGTAACAATAACCATTGAAAGGTCTTACCTCTTTACAATCTCTTGCCAAGTGACCATGTTTGTTACAGGCATAGAAAGTACGGTTGACTGTCTTGTGCCCTGCTTTAGTCTCTTCATGATTCTCAGTTTTATTTACTTCTGTAGATTCTGTTTAAGCTTTCTTTCTTTCTTGTAATGAATTGATCTCAATTTGAGCTGTACTATATCCCATACCAGTGGTGTCACCTTTTAGCTTTTGTGCATAAAGCTGTGATTGAATTAAGTTAGAACTTGTGTGAAGTTTGTTAATCTTTTCTTTTGCTCCTGATAATTCAGATTCAATCTTATTCTTGATGTTTTCCAATTCCAAGATTTTCATATTGGATTGCATGAGTTCTTCATCTAACTGTTTATTTTCTTTGTTTTTCTCTTCAATAGCTGTTATTCTATCAGTTAATTGATCATTCAATTCTTCTATCATATCCTTCAAAGACATGTTCTCTTCATTCAGCTTCTTGACCATTTTTCCCAAGTCATTGGTAGAGCAATCTTTTAGATATTTCCTTAACTTCTTGATGAGCATTTGAGAGCCATCAACTTTTAGTTTAAGTTCCTCATTTTCTTTCTCAAATCTGTCTAGATATTTAAGGGCTGCTTCAAGATTATTTTTTCATATATTTAGCTTCTACTGAATTCATGATCTCCGCAAGTGGTTAAACTTTTCTCTCAGAGGACCAGAGCTCTGATACCAATTGTTAGAAACAATGAGAGGGGGGTGGGGGTGAATCAATGTTTGCCTATTTATTATATTTCAGAAATTTAAACATAAATCAAATATACATCTAATGAATCTTAACACAAGAACATATAACACATGATATGATTACGGGGAAACCTTGATCAGAGGAAAACCCTAGTGGGAATTAGTACCCAAAAATATTGTGCTAGTATAATGAACCTATTAAAGTTCCTTTGCCCTATTAGGAGCAGTCTTTACAATGCAAGTATAATGACTTGGTTAAAGGCCTGACCCTGTTAGGAGTCTTTTATAAACAACCCTGTTAAGGGTGAGGACTCACTGTCCAAGAGCTCACTACTCAATGAGAAACAAGGCTACAACCTCCAGAGAATAGATATGCACTCTATCCAAAAGTGAACTGCTATATATGACATAGATGTCTGATCAGTTAAAGTTATGTGCTTATGCTCTTATCTTCTTTAGGGGCTCTATCTCATGCTGACATCTTTACACTTCTTTGCTCTGCTTATTTCTTTGACACTTCAAGTATATATTTTCATTACACACACACACACACACACACACACACACACACACACACACACACACACACACACACACACACACACACACACACACACACACACACACACACACATAGACACACACACACACATGTTTATGCCTGAATAGATGCGACCCAAAACAAGACCATAGTCGGCCCAAAAAAATAATACACAACACTTCCAAACAAATTTTCTTAAGTGTGTTTACTACAATAATCAAGACATAATTACAAACATACTATCATAGGTGCTTGGCCTTTACACAACAAAATATTATACGCTGATCCAAAACATAGGTCAGCTCCATGCTCTGTCTTCTGAACTACAGTAGTACTGTTCTTGATGTAACTTATCCATTTTGTCATTCCATACTTATGCATGTCTGGACTTAGTATGTACACATAACATAGAACATGTATGTGACCGCGCATAACCTGATTCGATTGCTCGCACATGCACTGATGTGCTGATTACTGTATAACTCCGTCTGCCCTATTTTCTATACTTAGTCATTTTTGTCTTCCAAGTTTACTAGATAGAAACTCTATATGAATTTGTTGCCATAATGAAAAAAAAAAATAAGTCATGTATCCTCTGGGAGTCATGTGGCCATTTTATTAATAGCCACTTTCCATGAGATGTCATTACTAGTCAATTAATGTAATAAAGACAACTTTGTATGGAACATCACATCAAATCTTGAGAGAATATATCCTTGAAGTGTCTCTCATCATCAGGTGTACATGTATCACTTAAATCCATGCATCACCTATCCTAAATGTGCAAGGTACCCCACCGTCAAATTATCATGATTTGTTGCCTGCAAGACAATATCGATAGTCAAAACCACACATACTTACCAACCATAATTTCACCATTGTCTATGCGAAACCAAAACTATACCATTTATTGCAATTATTAATTAATTAGAAATTAGAATATTCATTGTATTCTAATTTATAATTAATTAATAATTAAAAAAATAGTATAGTTTGGGTGCTCCATAGTTCCACCTAATTACATTTTGCAAGTGGTTATTATATATTTATATATAATTTATAGGTAGAAATAAACTTATTAATCTACCAAGTGATAACTATATAATTTATTATATTTATAATATAATTTATTATGTATTATATATTTATGACCGTTAGATGATCACAGGTCAATGACATAACCTCTACTTTAGGCCAAAGTTTTAAAGGACACGAAGTTCTATAGAAAGTCTTGGGAATATAAACACATGTTAGAGTGAATGAATGAAAATTGTCAATAATGTCCATGAGGCCAAACAACTTATGGGACCTACAAATACCCATCAACATCAGATTTTCCATCAAATTATAAGTGGGGGTAACCAAGCACCTTGCAGGTTAAAACTTAAGGTTGAAAATTTAGAGAATTTGATCGATGGTTGTCACTGTTGGAATTAATGGGAAGTGTGTACTAAGAGGGGAGGGGTGAATCAGTACCTCTAAATTTTTTTGTATCTTTAAACCTTTATCCTCTAAGTTATCAAATGTTTATCCAACCATCTGTTCTATACTATCTTGATGCAAGATATATCAATTCATTAACTTTACCATACATGTGAACATTAATAGAAACATTCATGAAAGTAATTGACACATAACACAAGATATGATATCACAAAAAACTCCTGTTAGGAAGTAAAAACTGTGGTGGGGATGGCACCCACAAATTATTCACCATCTGCAGATTGGAAGGGGTTGGTTAAGGCTTACAATTTGATCACTTTTGATGATCTACCTAGTTAAGAGTATCTATGGAGACTTGTTAAAGTCTACTCGGTTAAGAGCTTTAGAAACACTGTTGAGTGTGCACTCCATTACGATATTTATAGTTGGACTGTTAAATCCACCTTCCTTGAAAGGATTTTTACACTTTGCTTCACTTGTTAGAATGATAGAAAATTACAATTTGACCTAGTGTATGCAATCTCCTATTGCTGATTATAGATCTATTTAAGTTTACATGAATAAGTATATCACCTAATGTGATTCAATAATACCTCTGATGCTCGGTAGTCTCTGTTCTTGGTTCTTGCTAACCAAATTCACCTTTTGTTGTTCTGGTTCATGAAACTTTCATTCTGATCCATAGGTGTGCTTGTATGCTTCATTCATCCTCTCATATCCTTTCACATCCCTCTCTCATGCATAATAATGAATGATTACATAGTCTATTTATAAGACAATTGATCTAATCAAGTTTCACGTAAAACAATGTTAACTCTAAGATCACATGTTTACAACTTTACCTTGATCTCTTAGTCTATGTGTTTTAAATCAATTATACTAATTAAAGCACGTATATTCATGTTTCTTATCTCTAAAGAAATGGTTTTAAAAACAAATCAAGACTGTATAAATAGAACATGACTGTTTTATCTAATGTGGAAGTTAGATCCACTTTTTGCGAGCTGCAACTGACTTTCAGTTTCTGATGGTCCGTTATGCTCTGAAGTCAGTTGACTGTCTTTCAGGTTCCTTGCTTGAACTATTCTCTTGTTTTTCTATTTGACTGTCTCTCACATTGCACTATATCCTACACGTTGGGTTCCTCTTTATCCTTTTGACTTTGCATTTTTAGTTTACACACAAAATTGTGTCATCGATTTTCTTTGTACTTAGCAGTTTTCGGTGATCTCTGATATCTGCACTTTCGGTTTTCTCTTTGTCCTATATTTCGGTGTATGCTTACCAAAAGTGTTCTTTGCATACTAATGGAAAAATAATGTCATCAATCTCCCCCTTTGACATTAGTATCAAAAACTGATATGTGAAAAATGTTAACAAAATGTTAAGTATGTACAACATATATAATCCTTAGTCATATCCTTAGTCATTTCACGAATCCCCCTATGTATATGCTGGTATATCATTTTTTCCCCTTTTTTTGTATACTATATAGTTGCCCATCTGTACATATCATTATTTTCACTTATGGATAGGTATCTGTACATATCATTATTTTCCCCCTTTTTTGATAGTAAGGGTAAAGGTGTATACCTTATAGCTTATCAAAAATGTGAGTGTGTGAAGACTTCATGTCTTTTATCATCTTTTACCATTGGTCCTTTAGGTTCTCTAGAGCTATGTGCTCGAGTTAGATCCTGGAGTGCATATCATAGATGCTATCTGCTACAGACATCTTAGGGGTTGCTATAAGTTGCCTTGCCAAACTGATGTGCTGTTGAAGCAGTGTCAGATTTGGTAGAAGTTGAGCCTGAAGCTCGGTGACCTCTTCCTTGAATTGTGTTTCTGCTTCCCACAGTTCTTGCCTTAACCTTTTTATTTCAATAATTTTCTCATAATGCAACTTCAGTGCATTGTCCTCGTTGGTTTATCCCTTAGCACTTGTAGTTAGATTAGAATCTAAATTTTCTATCTTATCACTATTATGTTTAGTGAATTTATCAATTGTGCTCAATTATTGAATCAAGGAAATAGATTCAACAATAATAGGATGTAATTCACTTATGAATTCTAAAAGCTTTACCTTGTTAATTTCCACTTCTTGGCTGATTTTATCAACAAGTTTCTGCTGGTACTTCTTCTCTACTCTCTCCTTAATTGCCTTCTCTGCATCAATGTTCTGTGTTGTAAGGGCTTCTGTGAGAGTGGCTAGTTGATCAAGTATCAGTTTATTCTGATTAACATCAACATCAGGTACAATCTGGTGCAATATGTCCCTAGTTGTTTCTAATGCCATGGAGTCTTGGTGCTTCTTCATCAGCTTCTCCTGTAATGCCTTCCTCTGGCATATTTCACCATATTCCTTTAGTGCTTCATAGTCAAGTGTGGTTGAGTCACATTTGGGAATCTCAATGATTTCATCTAATGTGACTTCCAACCTACTCTTTTTGGATTCCTTCTTCTTCAGATTTTCACTTGAATGCAAAACCATAGCCATCTTCTCGGCTTTGTCTGTGGTGCTAGATGAAGTTACTTGTGGTGTTGCCTCTTTTTGCTGCTTTGTTTTGGTTTCAACTTGTCAGTTTTATGTAGACGTCTCCACATCAAACTTTATATTATCGGTAGTAAATTTTTCAGTATCCTCAGGAGTGCCATCTTTGGGTTTTCCTCCTTCATCGGTGTCCTTATGAACTTCATCTATCTTTTTCTATGCATCCTTCTCGGTTGTGTCTCCATCTATTTGATTTATATCTCCTCCTGTAACCTTTTCAGTGTCAATTGTAATATGAGTGTCTCCGATGTCCTTCTGATCATTAGTGTTGTCTTTCTTTCCTTCATCCCCTACATCCTCACGAATGCTTGTATCTTTTTCAGGTGACTTGTCTATTTCTTGAAGAATATTGATGGCTTGCATCAATATTGGCATGTTTCCTAGTATGTTCACCTGTGAAGTATCAATTGTGTTGTCCTATTTGTCGGTTGTGTCCTTGGTAATAGTGACATATTCATCTTTCTATATTTCTTCTGCTGGGTCATTGGTTATGTTGATGACTGTATTATCCACAATGTTGTCCTTGGTGGTGTCTGTCCATGTTTCATCTGCAATTTACACATTCTTGTTTCCGGTTGTGTTCATTTATTCTTTATCTAACTCAACTGATGTGTCATCTTCTACATCCTTTGATTATGATGTGTTCTTGAGTTGCCTTATTATCATCTTGCTATTTTAGGTCTTTCTCAGGGCTAGCTTCCTCAATAGGTCTATTGAGTATTTTACACCATTTCTTGTGACTTTCTTGTTCAAGCTCTATAAGCCTCTCTTCAAGAAATTTGTAGGCTCTCAACTTGGGTGAGAACTCCTTTTTATGGTTCTCCATCATCTCATCAATTTCTTCCCTCTTGGATTTAGGAGGCATAAGAGAAACAAGTACTCTTTCCCTTATCTCCTTTTCATTCTTTAATGAAAATGTCCATCTAGCATATAATTTGTCCAAGATTTCCCTTGGTACATTATTACCTTCAAATTGAATTGGTACATACTTGAATTCGTACATCTTTGCAATGATGGCATCTTCAACATTGTTTTGATCTTCTGGATCAAGTTTTAACCATCTTCTTATCTTAGAATCTATAATAGATCCTGAACTTACAATAGATTACATACGTCATCAATGCTTTCTAAAACCTTAATCTTTTTAGCTTCTACACCTTCATCTTTCTCAGTGTCCTCAATGTCTTCCCTTGTTTGAATGAACCTTTTTCTCTTTGATGACCCTCTTTTCTGTGTGACCAGTTTCCTCTTGTAGGTTCTAACTTTTCCTTTCTTCAAGGGTGAAGGAATTGAGTCCTTAGCTGTTTGGCTTCTTGTTCTTGAAGAAGATGTGGTTCTTTCCTTCTTAGCTAGTGGAGGGGGTGGTGAATTTGACCCTGTGGCCTCAGAGTCATTCTTTTCTGTAGCTTCACTGATGGGTGACTAGCCTTCGGTCTCTGCTTCCTTTTCAGCTTCTTCTTCCTATTCGGTTTCTTCTTCTATTGCTGACGGTATTTTCTTTAGGTTCTTGACCATTTTATCCCTTTTCCTGACTATTTTCTTTACAACCAGGCCATATTTGATTCTTGATTTGGCCTCCTCATAAGTTCCTAACTTTGGTTGTTTCTTATCTAATGGTTCATTTATCAATGCATCGATTTCCTTGGATGCTTGATCAATATTTACCTCATACTCCAGAGGTTGTAACCATGTTGTTCTTGGTACAACAGGTTTGATGTATGTGTGGTCGGTGTCAACCATGAAACATATATCATCTTTGAATTTATCTATAAGTTGTTCAGGGATCCTAACCCTTTTCTGCATTCAGTCCTTGAATCGTATAAAGTATTCATCCATGATTGTTTCAAAGTTGTCCCCCAGTGATGTTATGTATTCACTGATTTGCATGGTGAATGGTTTTGTGGTATCCCATTTTACATCTCCTACCAATGGAAATGTTTCTTGAAAGTAAGAGAAAATGCACATGATAGGTGATCCAAACTTACATGTATTTGTCTTAGCATTTCTTATAGTCCTCAAGTTTTCTTCTAGCTGGCTCAGTAGAAGTGCCGAAAGATCCAACTGAGTGCCTTTATTTACAATTTTATAGGTTGTATCTACTACACCGGATGCTATGATATTCATCTTGCTTTCTTGGAAGAATTTGTATCCTAGAACACATGCTCTGAATTTAAGTTCATCGTCGGTTATAGTAGATACCTTAAATCCTCTGCCATCACCCTTTGCTCTAGTGTTCTTCTCAATCTCAGCCTTGGGTGGGTGTTTCAATGCTTTTACCTTCTCGGTTATAGGGTAACCGGTGACTGCATGGATAACATCTTGGGTTATCATCTTACGCTCATCCAACCATAGTTTGTGATTTTGCATTCGACTTAGTACTAACTGAATCCACTCAGTTTTGAATGCCTTTGGGAACAATAGGGAATTAGTGAGCCCTTTCACCTGTATGTGCTTGTGTTTATATTTTATGGTTCCATCTTTGTTACATAGCTTCTTGTAATCTTGTTCTACCTCCAAATCACCAATTTATGCAATCTTGCAGTGGATGTAAGCTCGCACATCTTCAAAAAGCAAAACCCTAGCTGGTATTCGTGAGAATGCTCCAGCATTGTTAGGTTGTGAGGCAAACTCAGGGTAAATCTTGTAATGTAGCTCCTCACATACAAAATTCTTTATGAGTTTAACTTCATCCTTCTTAATATTCTTCTGTTTGGTGGTTCTTGAGGTCATGGCCATTGTTTCAAAGAAATTTAGGGCTTTCTAAAAAAAGAGTAAACAAAGTTCGACTCGATTGGTGTAGTAACTTACTATTTACACCTGCGATGATCACCAATCCTCTTGGAGTGCTCTGGTTGAGTTGAAGTCACTCTGCGATGCTATTTGCAATTTGCTCAAATTTTTTCTCTCGTCGCTCTGCTCTGGTTGTGGTGAAGAATGAAGTCCTTCCATCACCCTTTTATAGGCATTTGCCCTAGAAAGCGAGTCATTAATGCTCAATGAATCCTCGGTGTTTGAAGATGGAGTTCACTGGTTTTGGTGTTTTCCACAAACAACTTATTCACTTTTCTTGATTACTGATGAGTCTCAGTTTACACTAGAAACTTTGATTTCTTATGTTTAACAGACACTTCTTGGGAAGTGTAGGCAATTTTAGCTTTGAGTTTATACCAATAGATTTTAGAATGTATTACCCAATAGAATAGTTATCACAGATTTCAACAAGTACAATAATGATTCATCTTTACTTATGCTAATTTAGTATTTCATCAACATATTATGGAACTGATGTAAAATAATACATAGTGTAATGCAGTTCCATACTTACTTGTTCTACTTAGGTGAGGGTGGTGATGTCACCGGATCCATTGGATGGGGTGTCACCATTTGCATTGCTCGGTCTAGCTTCATCATTGTTTGGAGATCTTCTCCACATTTTGTCTCTCATTCTCTAGATGTCTTCAATGGTGTTTCCATTGGGATATGTGCTAGTCTCTGTCATTCAGTCTCTACAGTCTTTCTTGAGATGACCAAATTTATGATAGTGTAAGCATGCCATTCTGGGGTTAGTCCAACCTCTAGAGTTTATAGTCCACTATCTCATATAGTTTGCAACAATGTCACCAAATCTTCCACATGCTATACAATTTGTCCAAGTGTTGTAATCCCATACATACTGGTTACCAACTCTTTTCGGTTGATAGGGAGTTTGTTGACCTTTAGGCTTCCATGCTTGCCTTTTCTTTTTCTAGCATTCAAGAGTTGTGTGCCCATTCATTTTGCAAGTAGGACAATATTTGTCCATGTAGATTTCCTTCTTTGGTTGTTTTATCTCAGACTTACATTCATATGCTTTATGTCCTTTCTTGTTACATTTATAACAAAATCCTATGAATGAAGATGTAGATTTAGTAATACCTTTCATTTTGCCTCTGCATACATTTGATGTGTGGCCTTTCTTTCTACAGTGATTACATGTCAGCTTTCTCATTCTTTGATTTGCATAGACATTCTTTGGATCAGCTTGATTGGGTGATTCTCCATTCTCGGTAAAGCCTAGACCGGTGTTTTTTTTGACTCTTCGTTGTCCTTCAAGAAAATCATCCATTCTTTTATTTCTTTCTTAAGCTTTCTTGATAATTTCATTATGTTGTTGTTGAATTCTTATTTCATGTTTCAAATTCTCATTCTCATCGCTTAGCCCACCGATAAATTCTATTCTTTCAATGTGTTCAACATTCATTCTGTTTTCCTCTTGACTCATAAGAATAATCTGATTTTTGATCTCATGCTGATGCTCTGTAAGTCTTTGTATCTCAGACTCTTTCTCTTGTAGCTTTTCTGTAATATTTCTTCTATCGTCAATAGCTAGTCTTCTTTCTTTCTCAGCTTGTCTAGCACTGTTCATGACATCAATCTTTCTTACCATCTGTGTCTCTTGACCGATTTGCAAACATTTTACTTGTCCAACCATATTTTCATTGATTTCATTTAGGCTTGTGATGCTTTCTTCTGATGTGTCTGATGCTTTGCTTGTAATTGATCCTGAAGACTCAAAGAAATCTAGTATCTCTTCCTCATCATAATTTTTTTCATTACAATGAGTTGCCATAATCTTTCTTTCATCTAACAAATGTCTCATATTGATTCTAGCTTCTTTATACTGCTCATAAAAGATCTTAATTTCCAGCTTCTTATTTTCAATTTTATTGTCAAGTCAGTACTTCTCCATTGTATGATCTTTTCTCTTAAGCCTTTAATCTTTTTAAAAGAAGAGACTTAACTCTGATACCAATTGTTGGAATTAATGGGAAGTGTGTACTTAGAGGGGAGGGGTGAATCAATACCTCTAAAACTTTTTGTATCTTTAAACCTTTATCCTTTAAGTTATCAAATTTTTATCCAACCATCTATTCTATACTATCTTGATGCAAGATATATCAATTCATAAACTTTACCATACATGTGAACATTCATAGAAATATTCATGAAATTAATTGACACATAACACAAGATATGATATCGCAGAAAACTCTTGTTAGGAAGTAAAAACTGTGGTGGGGATGGCACCCAAAAATTCTTCACTATCTGTAGATTGGAAGGGGCCAGTTAAGGCTTACAATTTGATCAATTCTGATGATCTACCCGGTTAAGAGTATTTGTGGAGACCTGTTAAAGCCTACTCGGTTAAGAGCTTTAGCAACATTGTTGAGTGTGCACCCGATTAAGAGATATATAGTTAGACTGTTAAATCCACCTTCCTTGAAAGGATTTTTACACTTTTCTTCACTTGTTAGAATGATAGAAAATTACAATTTGACCTGGTGTATGCAATCTCCTATTTCTGATTACAGATCCATTTAAGTTTACATGAATAAGTATATCACCTAATGTGATTGAATAATACCTCTAATGCTTGGTAGTCTCTGTTCTTGGTTCTTACTAACCAAATTCACCTTTTGCTATTCTGGTTCATGAAACTTTCAATCTAATCCATAGGTGTGCTTGTATGCTTCATCCATCCTCTCATATCCTTTCACATACCTCTCTCATGCATAATAATGAATGATTACATAGTCTATTTATAAGATAGATTGACCTAATCAAGTTTCACGTAAAACAATGTTAACTCTAAGATCAATGTTGACAAATAAAGACTCTATCAATAGTACATGACTGTTTTATCTGATGTGGAAGTCAGATCCACTTTTTGTGGTCTGCAACTGACTTTCGGTTTCTGACGGTCGGTTATGCTCTAAAGTCACTTAACTGTCTTTCGGGTTCCTTGGTTGAACTGTTCTCTCGGTTTTCTCTTTGACTGTCTCTCGGGTTGCACTATATCCTGCATGTCAGGTTCTTTTTTCAGGTTCCTCTTTATCCTTTTGACTTTACATTTTTGGTTTACACACAGAATTGTGTTGTCGGTTTTCTTTGTACTTAGCAATTTTTGGTGATCTTCGATATCTGCATTTTTGGTTTTCTCTTTGTCCCATGTATCGGTGTATGCTTACCGAAAGTGTTCTTTGCATACTAATGGAAAAATAATGTCACAAGTCATGAGATAGTGGATGGTGGAATTTTTAGAAGAATATATTTTTCGGTGTAACACAGATCGTCAGATGCATGCGTAGTTTAATTTTAAGTCTCAAGCAAGTACTTGGGAGATCAACAACTCATGTTGTCCTGTTGCCCCAAGATGTGAGGAAGATAAATACCCTCCATCACAATGTAGACAATTATATTTTAAGGGGCCCAAAAGTGATAGCAACATGCATATAAGATGAGTTGACAGATTTTCAGTGTTGGGGAGAGCCCACGAAGCTATGGTATGGTGACATGTGTCAAAAGGGGTCTAGATTTTTAAGGATTGTCATGTCAACATAATGAACAATTCATGTATTTTCAAATCATTGTGATATTTTAATCTCAGAAATTGATTCTCACACAACGTATGAGCATTGATGGAGTTTTAAATCGGGCAAACAACAATTTTGAGGTGCAAGATAGAGTTTTAGAAGAAAGTGGGGAACAAAGATAGGGGTTTTAGAGAAAT
This sequence comes from Thuja plicata, assembly GCA_018584345.1. Lineage (NCBI taxonomy): Eukaryota > Viridiplantae > Streptophyta > Pinopsida > Cupressales > Cupressaceae > Thuja > Thuja plicata. The sequence continues at coordinate 922,706 of MU223430.1, read as the reverse complement.
TATAGCCGAAGTGATTTGAGTAGTAAGTAACTTGATCCTCTATGTTTTTGAGTGATTTATTGTAAAGTGTAAGGTGTTAAAAGAAGGCATAGGACTCTAAAATTTAAGAAAGTCTAGAAAACCTAGTTATCCAAAATTAGGTTTTCTATTTAAAAATCCCAAGTCGTAGAAACTGCTTAGAATGGGTAAAAAGGGGAAAACTAGTAAAAATACCCCACCAACGAAGATAGACAAGGATATACTAAAAAAACTAGATGGTAAAACATTTCCTCATAATGTGTCTGTGTGTGGAGGTCCATAAGAAAAAATACTAGATAATTTGTCTGAGATTCGAGATGTAGAATTGCCAGAGTTTAGTTAGGAAGTGTTCAACTACTTCCAATGGAGGAGAGAATACAAAGTTCCAATATAAAATATATGGAGATTATACTTGGCTAAGTCCATTTTTCCTAATTATGTATTAACTGATGTTCATTTTATGAAAATGGTTGTTAAGCATTACCACCCATGATATAGAGCCATTCTAGCTACAAATGGTAAACCTATGGTGTCCATAACTAGAGAAGTGATTGTAGAAGCCTTGTATTTAAACAAGTCAATATTTGTTGCTTTTTATTTGAAGAGATTTGAAATAATTTATGCAAATCATAAGATGATCTATAGAGGGAACTTGATTCCAAAGTTCAGATTGAAAGATCAACATAGGAGAACAATCAAAATCTCCTAATTTGAGAAGGAACCATTTGAATTGAGCTCATTTGAGGACTACTTCATTTAAATATACTTTGGATTTTATCAATACACATGAGAGGGTTCCAAAAGAAAATGCCGACTGGATTGATGTGTGTGGTTGTTGAGGTGCAAAATCTTATGAATAACACAAAATTTGATTTTGTTGGATATCTAGAGGATGTCATACATGAGAGTTTGTGAAAAGCTCAAGAAAACTTGGAAAAAATTGAACTCAAATGATATTTCCCTATTAGGTCACCTTTTTTTTGGAGAGGAAAAGATTTGTGGAGCCATGAAAAGTTACAAATTAAAATGGCTAATAATAAAAAATAGAGGTTGCCCATATAAGTATGCACACACATATGGGATATGCATTACCCTAAGGAAAGTATTGTTATTTTCCAAGAGCATTTTGTATAGAAGATTATGAAATATATGAATATTGAAGAAATAACTCTAATGCTTGTCTAGGGTTTCGTGAGGCCCCATGACAAGGCACTAGATTTGAAGATTGCACATAGTTGGGGAGATTTCTTTCTACATGATGAGACTATTGCACTAAGAGTCTATGGAACTCCAGTCAATCCCGGTGTGCTGCCAAGAGTTGTGCCATTAAGGATAGCTTTCTTGGAGGTCATATGGAAATTGTAAATGGTGGATCAAATTCATTTTAGGAAATAACATAAGGCTTCCTTGTTTCCTATCCAATGCAAATTTGTAGATTTTCATGCTACAAATAAGGACACGTTGGAACAAATATTTTGGCATTTGAGTAACTATAGAATGGTGTATGAAAGAGAAATACAATATGATCTAGAGGGGTTTGTTAGATATTTGGTTCCAACCTATAAGCATGAGAACAAAATAGAAGAGGATATCATTAGGAATTTCCTTGGACTTGAGAATGTGAATGATATAAGAATGAGGTTGAATATGATATTAAAAACCACAAAGGTGAGGAGGGAAAGAGAAAAGGACTTCCTTGGTTATTTCTATGGAGAACATGGTTATTGGAAGAAAATAAATGTGAAGATTTTGTTAGATGAATATATTTTGAAGAAGGAGATCTTAAAAGGGGGAAATGACCCATGGCTGAAGAGGAACCTTCTGCAAAGAAGAAAAAAGTAGAGCAGTGAGCCAAGAAAAGAAGTTCCATTGTAGATAAGGTATGTCTAAGTAGAAAAAAGGCCTAAGGAACCAGTAGAAGAGGAATCCCCACCAATTGGACTTGAAAATAATTATATTACCTTTTAGACTAGATGATAGGTCGTTTGAGGCCTTGAAGATTATAGATGATCATTTTGGTGATGCAAGAACATTGATTATCTCTCAATTTGTTTATGAACTGTAGTGTCTAAACAATAAAGAATTCAGGGAATTAGTAGCGATTGCTAAGAAATATGAGTTTTTGAAAGATCTTGAGAAAGAGAAGGAGATGTTCCGCAATGAAGATCCAAGTAGAGTTGAGGAAAGGCTTAAGATAAAGTATGATCATTACATTGAAAACATGTCAATTGAAGAATTAGAATAAACAACTGAATAAACAGCTGGATGGTGGAATAATTTTCCCAATCAAACATACATATTGGGTTTCAAATCTAGTTCATGTAAGGAAGAAAAATGGGGAGATTAGATTGTGTGTGGATTTTAGAGACCTTAATAGGGCATCTCTAAAAGATAGACACCCTCTTCCATCAATGGAACATATCGTTGGAAGTTTTATTTCTTTTAGGAATTGAATTTTCTTCTTCAAGTTTTGATTGTCCATCACAAGTTGCATATACTTTTTCTTTAAAGATTCATGGCCATCATACAACCTTATTGTGACCACCTCACTAAATTGCACAGTGTGGTTTTCCATTCTTACAGCTTGCTTGCAAAAGTGCTAGCCATTGTCCTTACCAATGCAACTCATCTAAATTGATCACAATTTTAAAACAAATCTGGCTTTTTTGTGGCTAGGGATGATAACCATGCTGACAAAAATCCATTTTCTATAGTGGATTTTCCTCTCATATTCTTCTCAAGTTTCTCTTCATTTTGTAATACAAGATTGTCCTTGCCTATATAAATGTGAAACATCATCATTGTCACAATCTCCTAGCCTAGCAATAGAGTATCTGCTATACAAGAAATGAGAGCAATTACAAACAATAATGCTACTCTAGATAGTCTGATTTCATTTGAAATGAATAAATTTGAAACTTAGGGATGTTGCTATTGCTAGGCTAGGATATTGGGACAACGATGATGTTTCACATTTCTATAGGCAAGGACAATCTTGTATTCCAAAATGAAGAGAAACTTGAGAAGAATATGAGAGGAAAATTCACTATAGAAAATGGAATTTTGTCAACATGGTTATCATCCCTAGCCACAAAAAAGCTAGATTTTTTTTAAAATTGTGATCAATTTAGATGAGTTGCATTGGTAAGGACAATGGCTAGCACTTTTGCAAAGCAAGCTGTAAGAATGGAAAACCGCACTGTGCAATTTAGTGAGGCAGTCACAATAAGGTTGTATGATGGCCATGAATCTTTAAAGAAAAAGTATATGCAACTTGTGATGGAGAATCAAAACTTGAAGAAGAAAATTCAAGTCCTAAAAGAAAGAAATCTTCCAGCCATTGAATATGCCTCATGTTCCTTTTTTAACAAGGAATAACTAACCCATGAGATCAAGGAGTTAAAATAAAATATTGAAGAGGAAAGGAAGGCAAAGGAACTGGCCATACATTTAGTGGTATCAGAAATAGTTTCTCATAGATTATCAAGAATCATGTTAAAAGTTGATGATGCTTATAAAGAATTTAGTCATTTGATGATTGTAGGAGTGAAGCATCAATAACATGTTGATAAATTAAATCTAGTTGAAGAGAAGTGGTTGTCAAGGAAAAGATTTCTGCTTGATTTCATCAAGAGGTCAACCAACACTAAAGATAAATCACAAGAGATAAAAGGATTTTGATCTTGTGAAAGTATCAGAGGTGGTAGCAATCTTTGGAAATATATTTAGTGCTTAGTTGGAGAAATATTTGAAAACCATGGATGATTTTAAGTGCACAATGATTCCAAATATAAAAGATGACCAAGGAAATCTTAAGTCACTAGAGAAATGGAGGAATGAGATCAGTTCTGCATGGGCAAAAAACCATGGAATTGATCCTTAACAATGATGCTTTTTAAAAGGTACATTTGATGACATTAATTTTTGCCATTAGTATACTCAAAGGGAAAAACATTATAAAGTTCATCCGTATAAGCATAACCAGCGAACAACAAGGATACCCAATGAGATGAAAATGCCTATTGTAAAAATGATAAGTATAGACTTGCCCGATGAACATTGACAAGAGTCAAACTGACAACAAGTATTACTGATGATACAGTATTGAGAACATGGCCAAAAAAGCAGAAAAGGCATACTCGAAGAATAGTTCAATTAAGGGACACTGATAGAGTACAAAACTGACAGAGCAGCCCGACCATCAGAATCGATAGTCAGTTACAGAACCCGCAAAAAGTGGATCTGACTTTACACGTCAGATAAAACAATGTAATTCTATTTATAGATTTTTTATTTATTTTAAATCTTTACTTGAGGGTCAAGCAAGAAAATTGTGAATGTTTTAAAGCATCCTAACTAATCTAAAACATATCTATCTAAAGATCAAGGTCAAGTTGTAAACCTTGGATCTAGAGTTAATTTGTAAAAGTGTGAATCAAGAATAGAGCTAGAAACTAGTATAAATAGATGTTCAATCATTTGTAATGCAGTGTGACTTGTAATAATTTGAAAGATGATAGTAGCCATGGAGAGAATCTAAGAAGTAGAAGAGAATTCATGCAAAGTATAGAAATAGATCAAAGCAGTTATCAAGAACATAGATAGGCTACCGACAAGAAGAGACAAGGTATCACTCAATCAATCAAGGTGATTACATTTATATTGTAATCTTTTCAGGATCTGTTATAAAAAATTAGAGATTGTATTCACTATCAGATCAACATTTATATTGTAGTTGCATTCTAACAAGTGCATCACAACTAAAATCCTTTTGTAGAAGGTGGACTTAACCATTCTTTGATAAATCTCTTAACAAAGTGCACACCTAACAGTGTTGCTAAAGCTTCAAATGAAGTAGATCCTAATAGGTCTCCTCTATAATGCTCTTAACAGGGTAGATCATCATAAGTGATCAATTGTAAGCCTTTACCAGCTCCCTTCTTATCTACAGATAGTGAATTTTTTTGGGTAGACATCCCCACCATAGTTTTTTCTTCCTAACAAGAGTTTTCTGTGATATCATATCATGTGTTATGTGTTATTTGTTTTCATGAATGTTTCTTAAATGTTTACACATGTAAAGAACTTATATTATGATTTCACATACATATAGAAAGATGAACAGATAGATAGGAATATACAAATCTGATGACTCAAAGGTTAATGTGCCAACCATATAAATGTTTTTAGAGGTATTGATTCACCCCCCCCTCTCAGTACATCATTCCAATAATTCCAAGAAATGGAATCAGAGCTAAGTCTCTTTCTTGAAAAGCTTAAAGACTTAAGAGAAAAGATCAACACAATGGAAAAGTACAAATTGGACAAGACTATTGAGAATGAGCAATTACAAATTCAGATTTACTATGAGCAGTATAAAGAGGCGAGAGTAAGCATGAGAAAGTTGCTTGATGAAAGAAAGATCATGGAAACTAAGCTTAATGAAAAAAATAATCAAGAAGAGGAGATTCCAGATTACTTCAACTATGATGAATCATCAACAAGCAAAGCTTTAGACACATCAGTAGAAGAGATCACAAGTCTACAAGAAGTCAATCTACATCTGGCAGAGCCAATCAAGATGCTACAAATCAGCTAAGAGACTCAAATGGTAAAAATGATTGATGTCATGAATGATTCAAGAAAAGCTGAATCATAGAGAACATTGGCTATTGATGATAGGATAAAATCACTGAGAAGCTACAAGAAAAAGAATCAGAGATTCAAATACTTACTGATCATTGCCATGAGATTACCAATCAGATTATTCTTATGAGTCAAGCGAAAACCAGATTAAATACTGAACTCATTGAAAGAATACAGATCATCAGTGAGCTAAGGGAAGAGAATGAGAAAATAAAGCATGAAGTCAAGATTTAGAATCAACACAATGAATTGATCAAGAAAGATGAAGATAGAAATAAAAGAATGGATGATTTCCTTGACGGTCAAAGAAGAGTCAACAACTACACAAGAATAGGGTATGCCAACAATGGAGAGTCATCTAATCAATTAGATCAAAGGAATGTTTATCCAACTCCAAGGACCAAGAAGCTGCCATGCAATCACTGTGGAAAACTAGACCACACCTCAAACACTTGTAGAAACAAAATGAAAGGTATTCCTCAATCACAATCTACTTTCATTGGTAATTGTTATAAATGTCACAAGCAAGGACATAAGGCATATGAATGCAGATCCAAGATGACAAAACCACAAAAGGAAACCTACATGGACAAGTACTGTCCTACCTGCAAAATGAATGGACATACATATCAGGAATGCTAGAAAAAGAATAAGAAAGCATGGACACCAAAAGAACTTGATAATGGCTACAAACCAACAAGAGTAGGTAACTCATATGTTTGGGACTATAACACATGGGTAAATTGCACAACATGTGGAAGGTATGGTCATATATCTACCAACTATATGATAAAATGAACTAGAAAAACAAGAGGATGGTTCAATCCAGGTATGGTATGTTTACATTGTCTTAAGGTTGGACATGTGATAAAAGATTGCAAAGAACGACTGACAGAAACAAGCACTTATCCCAATGGAAAAACCATTGATGACATCAAGAAGATTAGAAACAAGATGTGGGTAAAAGCCACAAACACTGAAGGTGCTAGAACAAGCAATGCAAATGATGACACCCCATCCAATGGATCTAGTGGCATCACCATCTCCAACTAAGTTGCACAAGTAAGTATGGAACTCATTATGAAAAGTTATATTATGCATTGGTTCCATTTACATATTGATCATATAGACAAAATTAGCATTATTGAAGATGCACTATATTGTTACTTGTAAAACAACCATCAATTAATGGGTACAAATTAGCATCGGTGAGCACACACAGAAAAGTTAACACTACTTACCAAAATGTATCGGTTACTACACAAGAGCAAAGTCGCTAAGTGTAAACCGACGGACATCGGTAATCCTTGAGCCAACAAAAGTTGTCGTCGCCATTTTACCAACAATCATCAGTGAAGTCACCAAAGCTACTAGCAATCCTGACACTTTGCACCTACACCAAAGATGTTAATTATGTCTCAACTGATGAACTCATTCTTTGTATACCGACAAGTTATTGGACATTAATGACAACTTAGGGCACAAAAGTTATAAAAGTGCGATGAAAGAACTCATTTCACACCCGCAATTTTTGAGCAACCAAGAAGAGCTATGCAGAGTGATTGAAGATAAAATTAAAGTGTGACCTCAGCAAGATTCTAACTCAACTCAAAGGATTCACGAGTGATCAAAGAAATTTAGTAAGTAACTGCATTCACCAACCGCACCGTTTAAATTATGAAAAGCCCTAAATTTCTAAAAATGATGGCATCTACTTCTAGAGTTGAAAAGTTGAAAGAAGATAAGAAGAAAATGATCAAGCTTATCAACAGAGGCACTTGTGTTGAACCTAAATATAAGCTGCACCCAGAAATCATTTCACAACCTGATGATTTCAGAGTATTCTCCAAAATCCCACCTAGGGTTTTGCTGATAGAGGACGTAAGGTCCTATATTCATTGCAAGATCTTAGAATTAGGAGATCTGGACCTAGATAATGCCTACAAGGCACTCTATGATGAAGCTAGAAACCTGAAAGAAGAGCACAAGCATCTGGAAGTGAAAGGTCTCACAAATGCATTACACTTTTCCAGAGTTTTTAAGATAGAATGGATAAAGATAGTTCTCAGTAGAATGCATAACCAGACTTTATGGATCAATAAGCCAAAATTAATAACAAAGTATGGTATTCATGCAGTTACTGGATATCCTACAACCGAAAATCCACAAGCTCACAAGCACCCATCCCTGAAGAAAGTGGAAAAGCTAACTGGTGCAAAATCAGACAAAAGAGCTCTCAAGGTCAACACTATCATCGACGACGAACTCAAGTTTGGTGCATGTGTGGTAGGATACAAGATCTTCTAGGCCAAAATAATGAATAGCATAGCAAGTACTTCTATGAGCACAATTTACAAGATCATCAAACAAGGAAAGAAGATGGATCTTGCAGAGATTTTTTTGAATCAACTTGAGGAGAACATGAACACCATAAGATCTTCAAAGACAAACACTTGTAAGTTTGGTTCCCTCATTATGTGCATATTCTTTTAATTTGAAGAATACTTTCCTTTCATAGGCAAATTAGTATGGGATACAAGCAAAATGATCACCATACAAATATGTGAGCATATAGAGTCATTAGGAACAGATTTTGATGACATAATGAATGCGTACTTCAAAGAATTTAAAGAAAAGATGCAAGCAAGAACTAAGATACCTAAAAGTTTGATAGAAGAATACAAAGGGGATATATGTTTTATGGTAGATACTGATTTTACCTATATCAAACCAGTAGTACCTAGGAAATCCTAGCTATCACATTTGGAATATGAGATCAAAATAGGATAGGCTACTGAGTGCATCAAGGTACTATTGAATGAACTAGTTGACAAAAAGCAACCAAGATTTGGCACCTATGAAGAAGCCAAACCAAAGATCAAGACAGATCTTACCGTCAAGAAAATCATGAACAAGAAGAACAAAATGGTTAAAAAGTTAACCAAGCAATTTGCAGTCACTGAAGAAGGTGAAGAGGAAACATAAGGAAAGGAGGAAAAAACCAAAGGACAGTCACCTATTGGTGAAGAGATAGAAAAGAATGACTCAAAGGGTGCATAGTCAGATTCTCCACCTCCTCCTCCACCTAAGAAAGTAAGAACAATACCCGCTTCCAAAAAAAGAAGCAAAACTGCAAAAGAATCAACTCCTTCACCACTTAAGAAAGGTAAAGTGATAACCTACAAGAGAAAAATGGTCTCACCCAAGAAAATATAGACCAAAAGGAGGAAATGGGTCAGGAAAAAAGAGGATCTAGAAGACTCAGCTATGGATGAAGCTGACATAGATGTGCAAAAGGGGAAAGAACCCTTGATTCCAAAAACAATTGATGAAATCTGTAAGAATATCTCAGAATCACCATCTATTTATGATCCTAACATTAGGAAATGGTTAAATTTTGATCCAGAGGATCAAAACAATATTGAAGAAGCTATAATTGGTAAAATGTGCAAACGCCATTATATTCCACTACAATTCTTAGAATATGACGTTCCTAAGGAACTATCAGCGGGATTGTCTGCTAGATGGACATTTGCTTTGCATCAAGAAAAAGAAATAAGAGAAAGAGTACTTGTTACTCTTATGCCTTCAGATTCAAAGAAGGAAGAAATAAGTGAGATGATGAAGAAATATGAAAAATAGTTCTCACCAAAAATGAGAGCATATGAATTTCTCAAAGGGAAGCTAATTGATCTTGATCAAGACAACATTAAGAAGTGGTGCAAGATACTCAAAAATCCCATTAAGGAAGCTAGCCTGAAAAAGGAAAACATCATCATCAAGGATATACAAGATGACTCATCTGTGGAATTGGACAAAGAAGAGAGTGATCCAACAGGCCCCAAACATACTGAAGTTATAGATGAAGTATGTCCTGACACTACTCTTGACAACACACAGAATGAGGAAAGCCAAAATCCACCAAGTCCAATTCATATTGAATTGAGTAATGAAGAAGAGGTTACCAAAGAATATTTGACAATAAAAGGTAACATAACTGATGATATCAATGATGAATCATGGTTGGATAACATTATCAATGACACTACAAGAAAATAACCTGCAGAAGAAGTGTAAAAAGATGAAGATATAAATGTTGCACATGGAAATACCGACAGACAGGATACAACTATTGACACTGCAGAGGTCAATACACTGACCAACATGAACATTTTGATACAAGCAATTGATATTGAATCAAGTCAGGAGAAATCATCTAAGAAAAATTATGATATACCCAAGGACACGGGTAATGAACAAAATCAAAATGCATCAGATACTCCAAAAGATATAGATACAGAGATGAAGGATGCAAATGACACTCATCAAGAGGTGTCTATTGAAAAAGACAAAGGAGAAGATAATAAAATAGATGAAACATTTAGAAAAGATGAAGAGAAAGAAAAGAGTGAAGAAGTCAAGCAGGATGACAACATGAAAGAAAAGGAAGATAAATCTGTTAATACACCCAAGGCCAATGAGGAGATGTCTTCACAAAACCAACCGGTGGACTCAGAATAGAAACAAAAAGATGCTTCATCTTCTCGACCCTCACCCACACAATCCATCCAATCTCAAGGTCTACAAATGGTAATACATGAATATGCCAAACAACCAAAGAAGAAGAAGAAAACAATGAAGAAAGATATATTGGCAGTCACACTTGATGAGGTAATTGAGATACCCAAGTGGGATGTATCCACTTTAGATACTGAAGTACTTCAAAAGTTTGGAGTGATGTGTCAGAGAAAAGAAATTCAAGATAAAATTAAAAAGGCACATAGGGAAGCTCAAGCACTTGATAAATCTAGGGACATTCTACATCAACTTGTTCCAGATATCAAAATTGAAGATAGTATATCATTCATGGAACAAATAACAGCTCTTACTGAGGCCATCACAAATCAAAAATGTTGATGCAGAGAAGGTGATGGAAGAACAAGAAGAGATGAAGTATCAACAGAAACTAGTTGAGAAGAACAACCAATAAGTGGCAGAGAACAAGGTAAAGCTATCCGAACTAGCAAGTGAATTAGATCCTATGATTGTTGAAGATGTTACCTTAGTTCAAAAATTGTGCACATTAGAAAATTTTGCAAAAGAAAATAGTGATAAGCTGTCATAGCTAGATTCAGATCTAACATCTAGTGCACTAAGTTTAACCTCTGATGCAAACACAATAAATTTGCATCATGAAAAGATCACATAGGTAAACAGATTGAGAAAAGAAATATGGGATGCAGAGAGACAATTCAAAAATGAGGTTACAGAGCTACAAGCTCATATTTTACCAAACCTCACCACTCTGCAACAACATATAATAGATGCACAAAATCTAATCACAACCGCAAAAATGTCTATGGTAGACAACATATATGACATGCATGTGAGGATATCACTTGTGCATATGGCTCTTGAGAATTTAAAGGAGAAATGGGAGAAGATGATGGAGGAAATCAAAGCCTCACACTCTCACATTTTTGACAAGCTGTAAGTACCTTTGCCCTCATTATAAAAAAAGGAGGAATGTATACATATGTACAAATATACTTTAGTAGAAAAAGGAGGAATGCATACATATGTACAAAATACTATATGAGGATATGTATAATGTATGTACAACAAGAATAGGTATGTACATAAACTTACACTTACTGACATATGCATAGGGGGAGTCATTTTATGACTAAGGAAGAATTATACACAGGTTTACATACTTATACATCAAGTACGTTGCACATATCAGTTTTTGATACTAATGTCAAAGGGGGAGATTGATGGCATTAGGTTTTTCCATTAGTATACTTAAAGGGAAAAACATGTTAAAGGTCATCGGTATAAGCATAACCGGTGAACAACAAGGATACCCGATGAGATGAAAATTCCTATTGTAAAAATGATAAGTATAGACTTGCCCGACAAACATTGACAAGAGTCAAACCGGTGATAAGCATTATCGATGATACAATATTGAGAACATCGCCGACAGAGCAGAAAAGGCATACCTGATGAACAGTTCAATTAAGGGACACCGATGGAGTACAAAACTGACATAACTGATAGAGCAACCCAACCATCAGAACCGACAGTCAGTTAAAGAACCCGCAAAAAGTGGATCTGACTTTACACGTCAGATAAAATAGTGTAATTCTATTTATAGAGTTTTTATTTGTTTTAAATCTTTACTTGAGGGTCAAGCAAGCAAATTGTGAATGTTTTAAAGCATCCTAATGGATCTAAAACATATCTAACTAAAGATCAAGGTCAAGT
>MU223430.1:886160-907237 GCA_018584345.1 Thuja plicata | reverse complement strand
AATGATTCATCTAGTGCAGATACTAATCTCAAGCAAGATCTAAATCATGAACCTATGTCTAGCAATGGTTCGCATATCCCATCTACTTCTTCCACCATTCCTCCATCTCCTACAGCTTTGCAACCAGATACACCATCTCTATCAAGAACTAAGCCTAATGATGACTATGTCTATTCTCAAGGGTTGGCTCTGAAAGAAACCCAAGCTAATCTGCATTCTGCTGCAAATATTTTTCATACCTCAAAGGTCATAAACTCCACACCTTCATGTACTTCAACGCCTATCATATCTGCTCTAATTAACACTTCATTATCCCCTCAAGAATCTTCCATGCATATCAAGACCCCTATCTCATCCTTATAAGTGGCTCCATGTCAAGAGGAAAATCCAAAGTGTGAAGAAACAAATAGCAATAAAGATCAAGATCAAGATTCTATACAATCTGCTCCCATATTTGATGAAGGTCCCATATCCATAGAATCCTGTGATGATCCCCTTTCACCCTTTCATTTCTTCCAAGAAGATATCCCTCCACCTCAAGAGCTACATACTTCTCCACTTCCCAAGCAAGATCAAGATAGCCCTTCCACCATTTCCAATCAACATATTGAAAATCACAAGCAAAACACCCTCTCCACACCATCCGAAGATCCTTGTCAAGATTAGAGCATACCATCATCTCCTTGTCATGCTCCTCCATATCCACCTCAAGAAAACATCGTTCCTCCAAATCCCTTGCAGAAAAATAAATCCCCTGAAGCTTCAGCTGCTCCTATCAAAATCGTTCATATCAAAGCTACTCATGCACCTATTGATATAAAGGTGAATTCAAACGAGAAGAGCCTTGGTCATGCAGCTCACTCTAAAGATGTTGATATTCCCTCCACACTTTATATCCCTCCATTTAAACGTAACTATATGCCTTGTCCATCCTCCAAATCTATCCTTGGTCCCTATATCCCAAGGCTGAAGCCTTCAACCCTACTATCTATAATGGGTCCTTATATACCCCCATCTACCATGCCTATCACTACTAGCTTTTCATCCACTTACTCTATCCCCTATCAAGATCAACAAAGACATACATCCTTGAACTCTCCCTATCAACCAATCCATATGAACCAGTCATATCAACCCTATTCATCCACAATTCCCAAGTCTTTTGGAAGCAATTTGGATGTCAAACAAAGAAATTACAAATTCAAGAATCCACGTACATATGAAGATCACTATGTCCCATCTAATCGACATGTGACTACAAGAAAAAAAGAACTATTCAAGAGACCACAAAAGTCCACTAAGAAAAGAATAATATCTAAGAAAATATGGGTTCCTAAATCCATTGTTGAAGAATCACATTCTAAATCATCCAAAAGCAAAAGAAAATCAAAAGCTGTGTGGATTCCCAAGTCACTCTTAAAAGGCTTAATCACAAAAGAAAAGAAAGAATTGGCATCCAATCTTCCAAAGGCTTCCACTCCATCTCCTTTCAAACATTTTCCATCTCCTAAACCAATTTTGGGCCCTCATGTCCCAAAATCCATGACCTTAAATACATCTTCATCCATCTTGGGACCTTGTATACCAAGATCCATATCCCTTCCTAAATCAAAGCCTCAATCTATTTCACCCACTTTTCCTCTATCATTCCACCATCCTTCAAGATGTGTGTCGATGTTGATCTTTCCAATGTTTCCATCTATCCATATACAGAACTCCCAACATCCTACATCTACCTACTACCCTTCCATATTGGGTCCCTACATTCAATCCATTGCATAAATCCTTGGCTACTATCTCTGTCATCCTACATTTCATACCATTCTCATCTTCCTACCAACATCTTTGAGCATACTTTCAGTGGCCTTAGCCCCTCATAGCATATCCTTCAAAGGAGCACTATCTAAAGAGCAAGAAGCTTAAATTTGCTACATAAATTCAAAAATACAAAAAAAAAAAGTACCTTGGTGAAAACCTGGTAAACAGGTTCCTTGGTAGCAAAAGTAAAGATAAATCAATCCATCCTATGGTGAAAACCACTTCTTGTGGTGCCTTGGATAAGTACCATGATGAAAGCCTGGCAAACAGGTGTCATGCGTAATTCCTCCTACTTGCACTCTTCACTTGGGGGCAAGTTCCTTCCATGTCATCTTCTCGCATCATATCTTACATCCAGCTAGCCTATGAGAATCCATGTTCCTTCTGCTGATCTTGACAAGGTTGATCCTATCCATGAGCATCATGTATCCTAACATTCATGATCCCTTCCATTAGCCTCTTTACTTTCCCTCATGCATGCTATCCTATCATGATCTTGTTATCCCAAGCCTATCCTTCCTATCTCTGTGCATTCCTATCATAATCCAAAACATGCACTTATACCTCCATCAACCTTTATCTTGATCATAGCTATATCCTATCCTATGAAATTGACCCATTGGTTTTGATCAAAATTGAAAAACAAGTTCTTCAAAGTCTCTTGACAAGTCCACTCTTTTGGACCACATACTTTTCATGACATCAGGTCATTACCCTAAATGCTATACAACATCGCTCCATGAGCCTACATTGCTATATTATTTTTTCCCTAGCTTGGGTAATCTTGAAGAGACTATCCTTGAGGGTCGCATTCACCCACTTCATCCATCATTGGCTATTTGTCTCATACATCAGCTTTCTAATCCATCTGCAATGTCCTACACCTTGCTAGACATTGGGATAATTAAAGAACAAAGATCTGACAGATTTATGCACTAAGTTCAAGATTATTCAGCATTGGTCTTCTATATATTATCCTTAGGGAAATGGACAGGCTGAAGCTTCAAACAAGACAATTCTCAAGATCCTACATCATACAATACACAAATATGGACGAGACTAGCATCTCTAGATTAATCCAGATTTATGGGCTTATCGCACCAGCATACAAACACCAACACGGGACATGCCCTTTGCTCTAGTTTATGGTGTGGATGTAGTGCTACCTATTGAGGTTGAGATTCCCACCTTGCGAGTCTCTTTGAAGGGCCTCATTATTGATGATGATATCAGAATATCTCGGCTATAAGAGCTTGAACTACTAGATGAATGTCAAAAAGTGGTATTCGATCATCTTCGAGCATATCAGAAGAGAATATCTAAGAGGTATAACAAGAAGGTCAGACCAAGAGACTTTCAAATGGGTGATCTCATCTTGAGAGAGAACCCTAAGAATCAACAATAGCGGATCTAGAAAGGAAAATTTGAGCCAAACTGGCTTGGTCCATATATTATCACTGCAGTATTTGGGTCTGGTGCTTATCAGCTCTCCACCACAGAGGGGGACCAACTCAAAGATCCTATCAACGCTCTTCATCTGAAGAAGTTCTACAGTTGAAATGTCTTCTAAATGCTCATGTACATACTTTATTCTTAGAAAATCCTAAAATTGCAAAATGTCCTGAAAAAATGATCATCTTAGTGAAAACTTGGCAAACAGGTGCTTTGATGTATCTATTATCCTGGTGAAAACCTGGTAAATAGGCGCCTTGATAATACAAAAAAAAATGGAAAAAAAGAAAAATACAAAAAAATGACAAAAAAAGAGAAAAATGTGCCATTGATGAAAACCTGGTAAACAGGTGTCATGGTAGCAAAAATAGAATTTCTGCTAAGATGGTGAAAACCTGGTAAATAGGCACCTCTTGTTCTACAATGCTCTATCAATTGTAGCATCTCTTGGCTTTCTGGAAATTTTCTATTTTTCTTTCATGCTTTAGTTTGCTTTCCTGCTTTAGTTTTCTCATGCATTTGCTCTTTGTCATCTTTGAGATTTTTCTCAACTTCACATGGATTGAAATTGGTCACACTTGGGGCATCTTCTTGGTCTAGGGGGCATTGTCCTATCTTTCAGATTCTTTCTCCTCTTTGCATCAGTCACCAGTGGTTCTCACTAAGTCTTCCTGCTGATGCCTAGATCTCACATCGATCTTTATACTTGAGAATCTCTCTCACGTCAGTCACCAGTGGTTCTCACTGCATCTGCCTACTGTCATTGTACTACTGAGGTTTCTCACATTGACTCGCTATTGACATATCTGACATCAATCCATTTGTTACTTGGGGGCATGGCTCCCCACTTTGATCGCATCTTTGGTTTACACTCGAGTCAGTAATCTTGTCAATTCTAAAGGACAACTCTCTATTGGCACAAACTGGTGTTTCTCAACACCCCAATCAAACAGTGTTTTTCAACACCCTCTTTGGACACAACTATGTTTTTTAACACACATTGGATACATCACAACATAAATGTCTCTCGATAGCAATCAAACACATTACACTCACAAGCACAACGGTGTTTTTCAATACCTCAAACCTAGACATATTCGTAAACTTTTAAACATACTGAGCTATGATTGAATCTTTCTTTGTATGTTGTCTGTTCTCATGAATTTCATTGATATTTCCATTGTCTACTGCTTGTGGGTGTGGTTTTGATGATTCGACAATGTCAAATAAATAGGGTGTATGTGATAAGAGCTTCTGCATTAAGGTGGAAAAGCCTCACATCCCTCGATCTTGTTTATTTGTACACCAAGGGGACGTTGGAACTACTTCCTTGATTGTTATTGCTCTACTTGTTTACTTGTGTACTCTTACTATATCAAACTAGAAACAATGTTCAGGTCAGCTAAGCTTTTGTGCCTTGGTGCTTATGTTCATTTCCTACATTTTATTCGATGAAAGTCATATACACATCCTCGCGGTCGTAGTGGCACTAAGTCAGGATTGCATTGACTCCGATGTTCCAAAAATACTCGATGATGATAATTATGTGATGATTCCAACAACCAAGTCCTAGGGTTGCATTTAGCTTAGGCTTGCATTTGCATTTTAGGCTTGCATAGCGACAGTTTTGGTGCTCTCTTCATGGTCTTCTCATTCTTCAAAGGTCCTCATATTTTGTCTTGGATTCCTCTCGACTGCACAAGTGTCCGGTCCTCGCTCTCAATCTTCATTTGTATTCTTTTGGTTAGTACCTATTGTATATTGCAATATCCTGCATGAGATGATTAGTACCATTGCATTCGTTGCATTACATTCAATTTCAAAAAATACATTTCCATACATTCATTTGCATTTATATATAAACATGTGCATTCATTATAAGCATAAATCAAAACATACATAGCATTTATCCATCTAAACATCTATCATTGCATTACATTCATAGCATTTATCAATAAAACATGTGCATAAACATTTGCATATTAATCCATGGCATACATTTCTACATCTAATCATATAAGAAACATCTCATAAGACGTACAAATCTAAAGCAATATGTAAACAAGTACAATGATGCCAAAATCGAGCTCATATATATATCAATCGGTCAAATGTACAAGGGTGCTACTCAAGCACAATATATCAAAATGGTGGTACAATATGTATATCAAGTATCTCATCTAACCACACGGAGGAGGTGGCATGCCCTACTGCTGAGGAGGTGGTCCCTTTGGAGGTGGTCCTTGTGGAGCGGCCCGTGCCCTAGCATACTCTAACAATGGTTGAACCTGATCTGCTACCTCAGGAACTACAATCATGTAAGTGGCATAATAATAGGCTGCCTAAGTAGCCTCATATCTCATCTCTATCTGAGATCTAGCTAGTGCCTCCTATAAACCATGAATCTCTCAATCTAGCTCAGCAACTCGGGTCTCCTGAACAATCACCTGTATGTGGGAATCATACTGCTCCCTCTGTACCTATCTCACCATCTCTCAAAGCCTCTGGAGAGCCTCCTATAACTGGGCTACCTGTCTTCCTGCTTGTGGATCAGCTATAACAATATTGGCCATGATGGTATCCTCACCCTGCTTAGCAGATCTCTCCTAAGTGCCATTGCTCTTGGCACTTGCATCTGACCCCATAGGTCTAGTGGGGATAGGAATCTGCACAATCCTTGATCGTACTACCCTCTCCTACTACTATAAGGGTGGCTATTGTACCTACTACTGTGGTGGTGGCTGCTATGCCTGCTGCTGTGGCGGTGGCTGTACCACCTACTGTACATGAAGGCCTAGGCCAATAGGATCTGTGTACCTAGGTAAAGGGTGCGCCAATATATAATCATTGTATACAGGAGTCACCCTTGCATTCGTCACCCTTGCCATGTAATCCCACCTAGCTAGTGGTACGCGTGCATCTATCATGCTCCGACCTCTATCCAACTGCCTATGCCAGCCCTTCTTCATCTCATCGATGAATCGAGCGTAGGTACAATACTCCTGCGAGATGTCCTGAGGTCTCTCAAATTGTCGCAATACTCATGTAAGCAAGAAGCACTCAATAACTGTGATAGTGTGCTCGATCAAAGGATGCGAGTAGAACATATATGACAGCTCGTACCGTGTGTCATCCCATACCTCTGTGGCTATCCAGGGCCGCCATATGACTGCTGCCATATCATCTATCTAAGCTTGCCACTGATCGGTCTTACCCAGCACTAGCTGAGTCATAGGACTGACATATCTATAAATGTATGGCTCCAAGGGCTGCCATGTGTCATGGAAAATTGACCTACATATGGGAAGGTTCTCCCAGGCCCAGATCTATAAAACGATGACTCCTGCTGCCATAGTCCGTGCACCTCGATACACAATCTTGTGCATCTCATGATACATCTATGCGAGCATACACTCACACCATCAGAAAGTCACTGTGGGTGTAGCTAACATCCTCTGCAACATGCCTCCCCAACCGCACTCCAATCCATGCTAACCTCGATCGGGAACCAAGTGGC
The DNA here is from genome assembly GCA_018584345.1 of Thuja plicata. Lineage (NCBI taxonomy): Eukaryota > Viridiplantae > Streptophyta > Pinopsida > Cupressales > Cupressaceae > Thuja > Thuja plicata. The sequence continues at coordinate 900,450 of MU223430.1, read as the reverse complement.
AACTCAAGAAAAGTGCCAAGACAACCGCCAGTGGGTGATCCACGCCATAGAGGCTCGTCAAATCCTCCCAAGAGATGGCCCAAACCATCAATAGATCAACCCAAAAGACCACTCTTAGTGCCACTGTACCTGCTCTCGGTGGGTATCATACTCTACACAAGCCCCATGAAATGGTACTCTTAGGATCATGTAAATGTCTTTAGGAGTGACTGTCATCTCCCCCTGTGGCAAATGGAATGTGTTCATCTTCGAATGGAAATGCTCAACCAGTGCACCCAATAGATCGTGATTTACTTGAATATCAGGTGCATCATGAAGGTATGACAATCTGAGCCCATCAATATGGGCACCATCAGCATTTGACAGTATTTGCAGTAGCTCACCCATGAAAGGAGGATGTGACCAGAATGCGATATCATGGAATTCAACTTGCAAAGCAAGTGATGAAATTAGATCAGTACCTCAACATGATGATTTTTCAAAGCAATGACAGCAAATACAACTATGGACCTATCCTAAACATAGTTTTGAGGCATTGTAACTGGCTGACTCTGCGACATAATAAGCGACAAATTTTTGAACTGAGAAAGACTCCCATGCGAGGAAACTCTTTTCCTGTGTGAACTTTCTACCTCGTGCGAGACATGATCTCTTCTCGCGTGAGATTCCTAAAATCTCATGTGACATCGACGCGCACTTTGTGCAAGCACGTGGAAGGGGCCCACGCGAGGAATCCTTGACCTATGCGAGGAATCTAATTTCTCACACGAAGGGCGATCTAGGCCGGTGTGAGGAAACTGTTCCCTCATGCAAGATTGAACACGACAGACCCTAAAAGCTTTAAAAACATTCTAAAATGATCTAAAATTAATAAAAAATTTTGAAATGCAGGATAATGTTTCAATTACTTACAGGTGCGTCATACTCCGGTGGCCGGTTGTGTCATTGAGAGTGCTTGAATCGGTGTGTATTCATGGGAATGCTATCAATGTCAGCTGGAGCTCTTGCCATCACTAAAGTCAAAGGTGAATAATGATTTGAAAATGACCCCCCAGGCCTTATATAGCTTTTGACCTAATTTTTAAAAGTGCTCTATTTTCCGCAAAAATCGCACCTTTGGCTAAATGGACTGTTTTGAATCCATTTTTGTGATCGAAATCAAAATCTAACACTCTTAAGCAGCTCAAAATCGCATTTTAAAATTTTGGGACCGACGTGATCAGATGCTTATGCAGTCAATTTTTTGACATCGCTTTCTTGTCAGAATCATTTCTCGTCATGATTTTATCGACTTCTGCAATCTTTTCATCATAGTCAACTTGAGTCAATTCTAGTCAAACTTGGTCAACTATGGTCAAACCTAGTCAACAGGACCTTCCGATCACTCTAAATCCATTCTACCTTCTCTTGATCTATCTTTGATTCCTCTGGATCTTTGATCTTATTTCTATTTGCGATCTCTTTCTCTCAATCATCATTATGATGTGTCATCTTTTCGATTTCACTCCTGAGGGGGCAGTATGATTGCATCATTGAATCTTTTCGCATCATTCTTGAATCAGTCTGATCTAAATCTAAAGTCCCCATTGCTAGGGGCATCTCATCACTTGGGGCATATTCAGTTTTTCATACCTTATGGTCAAAATTGGATATTCCATGATCTTGAATCTATAGGGGCATCTTGATGCCTCACATCTTGTCATCTTGTCATCTATCTTTCTAGGTATATGAGCAATCTAACTCAGATCCTAAAGGATCAAGCTTCGTTCTAGAGATGATTCTTGATATCTCATTGGGTATTGGGGCAATCTAACCCTAATTCTTGAAATTTATGCTTTGTTTTGAAGATGGCTCTCAAAAACTCTTTAGACCTTTATCTAGGCAACCTAACCTGGATCTCAAAAGGCTAACCTTCATATTGGGGCAATCTAACCCTGATTCTGGAGATATTCCTAGATCTTCATCAGCTATGAGTGGACACTGGGGCAATCTAACCCCGATTCCGATCTTCTCTCAAGTGGTAATCAGACCGTCATCTTCGCAATCTAAATTAGACTTCGGAGAATCATGCTTCATTCTGAAGGTGGTTCTGACTCTCGATCTGATCGGTGTCTTGGCAACCTAACCTAGACTCTCAAAATCTTCATCTTCACATCAGACTATTCTTTGAATCAATGCATTGCTCGCACATCAATTCAAAGAGGGGCAAAATGTAACACCCCAAAATTGGCACCTTACAATTCTAATCAATTTTGGTGCATTTTCTCATCATCGAAGTCCTATTGTACTAGGAAAATTTCTCTTCCTAATTGACTTTAATTAACTTGGTCTCAAATGCAGAAAACCTGAATTTGCATAAATCTCACATTATATTTAATTCCTAAATTATCAAGGTTTATTAGCTAAAAATCCCTATGATTAATTAATTTAATTATAAACTCCTAAGTGCTTTTAAATTAAATTAATTCCACCCTCTTTAGCTAATATACATCAAAAGGAATTAAAAGAATTATTTACTTAGTTGAGTGAATTATCCTCAAAAAGGAATTCCATAATTCCAAATGAAAAGTCACTCATGTGGCAATAGTTCATTCTTTTAATTGAATAATTCCTTCAAAAATTGTCTCACCTTCCTCCATGGAGATGAAGAGTCAGCCGTTTCTTTTCAAGAAACTCTTCATCCCCTTCTCAGGTTGTTCTATATTATGGGTCTCATTTTCTTCATTTGAGAGGATGAATTAGAGAGCATCAAAATTATAGCGAAATCTTGTCTCATTTCTTTCATGTTTTTAAGCTTTATTGCATAATTAGCTTAGTTTCATCTAGATTAATGGCTTGTTGCATTTTAATATAGTTTTCTTACATATCTAATAGCTTAATTCTATCATCTTTTCAAGCTTTCTAGAATAAATATGCACTTTCATTCTTTAATTGTAATGACATTTCTTATATAGAGTAGTTTCAATTTCAGTTTTTATCATGCTTTAAAATCCTCTATTTTAGCAATGGTCATGGTTGTTGGCTCTTGTTTTGAGAGTAAATTTGACACCCCAACTAAATAGGAGGCAATAGGTCGATTCAATCAAATTTGTGAAATTGACAATTCATGTTCATCTTTGCAAATTCAATGATTGAGCAATGACCATGTTGTGTTTGTGCCTGATTTAGAGGTCACTTTTAGACACGTAACAATAGTAGCCATGGAGAGAATCTGAGCAGTAGAAGAGAATTCATGCAAAGTAAATAAATAGATCAAAGAAGTTATCAAGAACACAGAAAGGCTACCGACGAGTAGAGACAAGGTATCACTCAATCACTCAAGGTGATAACATTTACATTGTAATCTTTTCAGGATCTTTTATCAGCAATTAGAGATTGCATTCACTATCAGATCAACATTTATATTGTAGTTACATTCTAACAAGTGCATCACAACTAAAATCCTTTTGTAGAAGGTGGACTTAACCATTCTTTGATAAATCTCTTAAGAGAGTGCACACCTAACGGTGTTGCTAAAGCTTCAAATGAAACAGATCCTAACATGTGTCCACTATAATACTCTTAACAGGGTAGATCATCAGAAGTGATGAATTGTAAGCCTTTACTGGCTCCCTTCTTATCTGTAGATAGTGAAGTTTTGTGGGTAGACATCCCCACCGCAGTTTTTACTTCCTAACAGGAGTTTTTTTGCGATATCATATCATGTGTTATGTGTTATTTGTTTTCATGAATGTTTCTTGAATGTTTACACATGTATAGAGCTTATATTATGATTTCACATACATATAGAAAGATGAATAGATAGATAGGAATATACAAATTTGATGACTCAAAGGTTAATGGGCCAACCACATAAAAAGTTTTAGAGGTACTGATTCACCCCTCCCCTCTCAGTACATCATTCCAATAATTCCAACAATATTTAAATAATCTGATTGTTAAATTGTATTCTTTTGGAAATGTTTGTTGAATTTTTCAGAGGGATATAAGGTCACTCCTTGATTCCAAATATACAACCAATATTGAGAATTTGGAGAAAATCATACAAGTGAATTGGCCAATTGATGAAGTGGATTTCAAAGTGGGAATCATAATTTGGGCACACTAAAGATGAGCCTGATGTTTTCAATCCTTGTTTTCTGAATTAGGACAAAGTTTGAAGGGTTTGGGGAATAATATTTCCCTCAACCAACACCAAAGTCAATAAAGTGGATCTCATGCATCAACATTATTCAAGGGGGAATCTTCTCAAGTTTTGTGAAGTCTTTCTAGATTGTTTTTTGTAAATTCCTAACTCCCTACAAGTTAGGGAAAGTCCGCAAATTTTAATCAAAAGTGATCAAGTTAGTTTTTCATGTTTTTTGAAAACATATTATATGACAAATAATTTGTAGCAGGCCATTTGGATAATTTAGGAGTTGATGGTTTTGAAAAGAGAGATTGGGCTCTAGATGCTAATAATGGTGATGTCAAGTAGTACTTTCCTTCAACCAAATATCATTTCTTTAAGTTCCAAGATTGTAGTAGGATGGAATGAAATCATTCCCATTGTCTTTCCTTTATGGGAAATATTTTTAGAGATATCAAAGATTTAATGTATTGTGTCCATAAATATACGTGGCTTCCTTTGGATTTTGTAAAGGACAAAGGAATTAATAAGGAATCATTTTGAGAGATGATAAAAAAATGGGGATGCATTCTTTAGGATATTTATACATGCTTTAGGCCTTTTTATTGTTCAATTATCCTTGGGTAGACAGAGTATGGTAGCTGGGTGAAGATGGATGATCTTATCTAGTTGACAACTAAGAAGACCCAGACAACCTTTATGGGCCTTATCACAGACTAGAAACTACATTCAATTTGTAGGGAGTTTGGATTGCTTACAAATGAAGTTGTAAGGATGACGTTGAGCTGAAAATTTATTGTATCTATTGTTAGATACTGAGTAAATACATACATTAAATCCCGATTTTGGGCCTCTCTTATAGAACTCAAAGGAGACAAGGTGGAGAAACTATTCTTGCTAAGGTAGATGTTTAAATAAGACCTTCTGGGGGATGATATTGATATTTTTTCCATGGAAAAAATAGGGGTGGGGATAACATGGTTAATAGATTTACCCAATCTCTTCTAGCCAGGCCAAAATGTGGCACGTCACCTTTTTATTATGAACTTGAATGATGAAGAACTAGTGTGAAGAATGAAGTGGGTGGGGATTGGAAGGGATTTTATGCGTAAATGGTTTCTCATTGATGAAATGATATAATAAAAATAGGTGGAGGAATATGCAGAGCTTCTTATATCCAAATATTTCTACGGAGGATAAAGGGATGGAGAGCTACATACCTTTTTGAAATTTTGGAAGCTCCTCCTCATAGACAAGATGAAAGAAGCAAGTGCTTGACTGGTTAATAGATTTCTGACATATGGGAAATATGAATATAGGGCTGGAGCTACTTTCCTTTGTTCTTTTTTTTTTTTGTACAAGTGAAAATTCTTGCGGACAGAGTTATTGAAGGAACACATGGACCATTGAGATGAGGGTGAATAAGTGGTCTTTAAAACCTTTTTCCTTTTAAACTGTATGCAACACACAATAATATGAATGAGAAATAGTCACAAATAATGATAAAAATTTAAACACACACAAGAAATTCACAAGTTGACATGATGTATATGTGGAAAACCCACATTGGGGAAAAATCTCGGTGAGAAAAGATGCTAGAGTCTACTGCTCTAATCCAACCTCAGAAAGAAAATTGATGTGATTAAAAATTTATGGGCACCAACTCAAAGGAGAAATAACCACTAAATTTTATGGGGACCAACCCAAAGGAGAACCAATCCCTGATCATAGAACCAACTATGATTATCATAATGCAATGAAATATATTTATGACAATGTAGATACCTTATTACAAATGATGCTTTGTAACTCTCTGGTCTATCTAAACTTTGATAACACTTCATCTCTTTGCAATGGGATGTTGCAAAGAATTCCTTTAACACCTCACTAATAATTTTTGTAACTACTATTCCTTTTATTTTCTTCTACAAAATCTTCTTCCAATCTTGCACTTACAACTACAAGAACATATACACTTTCAACACTTTGTTGTTGCAACAAATCTTTATTTTAAATCTGCATTATCTTTCTCTCATCCATTTGCTACAAATTCTCTATAGCCTTCTTTTACATGCTTCTATAGGAGACTTGTAATATCAACATCATTTTTCTTTCCACTAACAAAAAAATAATTTTTCTCCCTTTCACTTATTTCTGCCCTCCTTTAACTCTCACATGATCTCAGTTATCTTCATTTTCTCTGCTCTTGTTGTATCACACTAAATCAACTTATTTTCAATATTTCTCTTATAACCACAAGAAAATCTATTATTTCTACACTTTTCTACTATAGGAACTCTTTCTTTCTAAATCAATATTATCTTCCTTTCAAACAGTTGCAGCTACAAATCTGTCATTCTCTAATTTTATGCTGCTATAGGAGACTTTTATATCTGCAGGATTTTTGTCTCACTAACAGAAAAAAATAGTTTCTTGGTCCCTGTTGGTTTACCCCTACTAATGATGGTTTACTGAGAGGAGGGGGGGGGGGTTTGAATTAAAAAATATTGAATCTTAACACTTTAAATCTAAACCTCTGATTCAACTCAGTGATTCAAATAATAATAGTAACCAAAACTTGTAAACACTTCACAAACTTGATAAACAACATATAACATAAGAAAATAAAATTCACAGTTATCAAGCATCACATGTAACACTAGTTTTAACCAGGAAACCCAATTTGGGGAAAACCTCCGTGGGAATTGTCACCCACAAAAATAAATACTCTTCTGAAGTATGTTTGGTTAAGAGCCAATCTGATTAAAGATTACAATGCACATTTGTTAGATGTAACCGTGTTAGGGGATTTACCTTAGAAATTTAAGATCTTCACCCTGTTAGGAGTGGCCTGGTTAGAGGGCTTAAACATTCATCCTAGAATGTTACCTTTCTCAAGGACTTACAAAAAGACTTGTTAGGTCCACTCAGTTAAGAGATTTTCTGTTACAAATATTAGCAAGAAATAGTGTACTGATTTGCCCTGTGATTATGCAACTATCCTTTATTTGATCAAATCCCTTTCTTTCTCTCTAAAAATTACTGGCATCAACAACTCACCAGTCTCTCCTCTAGACTGGTTCTCCAACTCTTTCACTACTCTTCTTGATAGCTCTTCAACTATTCAATTCGCCAGCATCTATGTATAAACATACAGACTCATATTTATATAGGCCTCTATTTTGCCTCTTAATCATATTGATTAGGTTTCCCTTCAATTTCACTCATCCATCAGATCATCTCATATGAACGGATACAATGTATCTGCAACTCGGTTAGGCGGTTAACTTTGCCTCGTGACTTGCACTTTTCTTGGAAGTCACAAATTTATTTTTGCTGCTTAATCTACATCTCATATTTTTAACTTGACTTTTCATGACCATAGATCTTGTAAAAAGATTCACCTTTGTCCTTAGCATCTTCTTGATATCTGTGCCTTCACATTAAATTCATTTTTATCCTTGAATCCAATCTCTGTTCAAAATCTATTTTGTGCTCGGTGAATCGGTGACTATCTTCTTTTGGTGTTTGACTTTGCTCAGTTACCAACCTTGCTTGATAACTGACCTTTCTCAACTGTCAACTTCACTTGATGACTATCTTTTTTTTTTTTCTTGACCGACTAACACTTCCTTTCTTGGTAACTAGGTTGTTCCCTTTACCGACTTTACCTCTCTTCTATACCGACTTAACAACATCAAATATTAAGAAAAAATAATTATACCAATAGCTCCTCATCATTGTATGATCTTTATTATCTTCCTAATTAAGTTCCTCTCTGATTGATATGGAAACTTAACATAAACTAGAAATCAATTTCTTGACATCAATGAAAAAATAACAACTGATCTAACCATTCTACTTGCTTGTATTCTTCTGAACTTGGTCTTCATCACCATTACCATCAGTTGGTTAACAATCTCCCTCTTTGGAATTGATGGAAAACTATCAATTGATGATGGTATACTCTGATCTCTTTGTGCTGTCTCTACTCCCTCTTACCTTGTTCTTCCTCTTTGCCTTCAATCACATTCTCCCTCTTACATATAGTATCCTTTACTTATGTATTCATCACTTACTTACTGTACTTTACTTACTGTACTTCTCCCTCATACTTACTTCTCCCTTGTGGAGTCATCAATTACACACTTCTCCCTCTTTGACAAAAATGCCAAAGATCCATACTCATGAAATCATTTTCAGGTAGTGAATCATACTTTGCATGTACTGATATCTCTTTTCATACATAAATCCTTTCACAATTTTAGGCACCATGTAAAGTGTGATCACTAGCATCAAACCAAAATTTAGATATTCTAATGTGTCCTAGAATTGATGCAACATTCGTCTTGCATTAATGCATGTTGGATAGGGGTAGGACCCCTTATTTACCTCTGAGATACTCAAAAGCATCCTTCAGTAGTAGTTTGATGAATATGTCAGAAAGCTATCCTGTTGAATTCATAGGTTCAAACATTACAAGCTTGTCTTGTACTTGTTCTCTCAAGTAATGATACTTGATAGATATGTGCTTGGTCTTTGAGTGCATTACCAGATTCTTTGATATGTTTATAGCACTTGTATTGTCATAATAGATAGTGAATGGATCGACGATCTCTTCTTGCATACTTTCTAGTAGCTATTTGATCCACATAATATTTGCACAATTCATAGCTACAACATACTCAGCCCCGAAAGTAGACTGTGATATACAACTTTGTTTCTTTCTTAGCCATGTAACTAGTCTTTCTCCTATAAAGAAAGCTCCCCATCTTGTACTCTTTTTGTCATCAATGTTTCCAGCCCAATCAACATTGCGGTAGACTTTGAACTCAAAGTCTCCTCCTTTGTTGTATAGTAGGCTGAAATCCTTAGTGCCTTTTAGATATCTAAAAATTCTCTTAATTGTAGACACATGTGTTTGCTTCAGATAAAAAAAAACCTTGCAAAAATTCCTACTACATGAGCAATATGAGGTCTGTTGTACACTACATATTGCAACTTACCAATCATGAATCGGTAGAGTGTCTCGTTTACTTCTTGCGACTCATCCTCTTTAGATAACTTGTAGCCAGTGACCATTGGTGTTCCAACCAGTTTTGAGTCATCTATACCAAAGGTCTTTAGGATTTCCTTAATGTACTTTAATTGTGTAATGTAGATTCCATCCTTTACCTATTAAATTTGAAGTCCAAGAAATAATTTAATCTCTCCAATTATAGACATTTCAAACTCCTTTTTCATCTCCTCAGCAAAAGATCTGCACAATGTGTCATTGCCTCCAAAGATAATTTCATAAAAAATATCTCAGCAATTAAAACTTTGTTATTACAATCACATTTTAGATACACATTGCTGTTATCACTAGTTCTTTGAAATCCTTTTTTGATTAGATATGAATGCAATATTTCATACCATTCTTAGGGTGCTAGTTTCAAGCCATATAGTTCTTTGTGAAATTTGCATACCATGTCTCGGTTAGTATTCTCAGAAAATCCTTCATCTTGTTCAATATATACTTCCTCTTCAAGAATACCATTGAGAAATGTAGACTTAACATCCATTTGATAAACTTTGAATCCCTTATAAGATGCATATGATAGTAGAATCATTATTCCTAATCTAGCAATAGGTGCAAAAGTTTCACCATAGTCAATTCCTTCTTCTTGTGCATACCCCTTGAAAACTAATCTTGCTTTATTTTTGATTACATTACAATGCTCATTCAACTTATTTCTGAAATTACACTTAGTACCAATTATATTCTTAACTTTTGGTCTCAGTACCAAATTCCATGTATTATTCTTTTGAATTTGATCTATCTCTTCCTTCATTTATTTCATCCAATCTTCACTTTCTAAAGCATCTTTTACTTTTATCAGTTCAAGTTCAGATATTAAACATGTGTTTTCTCTTACCTGGATTCTTTTCATAACTCCAATAGTCTTATCTCCAATGATTTTACTCAGTGAGTGGTGTCTCTTTACATACCTTGCCAACACAGGCTCAGTAGCTGGTGTCATCTCTTCATTTCCATCATTCGGTGGAAGCTCTCTCTTCTCATCTTCTTCCTCGGTTTGTTATGTCGGTAAGGTGTCAAGAATCTCAGCTTATACATAAACAAATATTTGATAATCCCCAGGTTCCTTCTTGTTGTCTTCATCATTCTTCTCTGCACATTCATCAATCCTCACATTTGCACTTTTACAATTTTTTTAGTATTCTGATTCAAACATTTGTAGGCTTTTATCTTAGTAGAATATCCCAAGAATATTCATTCATCTCCTTTAGAGTAACACCTACTTCCAAATACTTTGAATTATGTTACATTTAGTTTGTGTCCATACCCGATCTCATAAGGTGTTTTTTTAGTTCCCTTCTTTAGTTGTACTTGGTTAAGTGTATAAGCAACAATGTTGATTGATTCTCTCCAAAAGATTTGAGAAATCCCATTCTCAATCATCATTTTTATAGCACAATCCATAATGGATCCATTTCTCCTTTTAGCTATACCGTTCTGTTGTGGTTTTATCAGTGCAGATGTTTGCCTCTTTATACCATGTTCATTGCAGAAGAGTGTAAATTCATCACATGTAAAATCTTTGCCTCTGTCAGATCTCAAACATTTCATTTGTCTCCTTGTCTCTTTTTCAACTCTACCCTTGTACCACTTAAACATTTGAAATGCATCAGATTTTTCTTTTAAAAACATAACCAACATCATTCTAGAATAATCATCAACAAACAATATGAAGTATCTATCTCCATAGTAGCTTCGTGTTCTCATGGGACCACATAGGGCGGTGTGTACTAACTCCAATATACCTTTGGTTGTATAGGTTTTTCTTGTAATCTCTATTTAGTCATCTTACCTACTTGACATCCCTTACACATTACATTCTCAGTTTTGTCTAGACTTGGTAGACCTCTTACTCTGTTCTTCTTACTCACTTTGATTAAGTTTTCAAAATTAACATAACATAGCCTTTTGTACCATAGCCATACATCTTCAATATTAGAAAATAGACAACTCCTTATGGATGTATCAAGGTAGAATAAATTACCTTTAGATTGACCTCCGGTGGCAATCAGACTTCCCTTCTGATCAAATAATTTAACCTTCTTGTTTTGAAATTCTAGTCGGTGACTTGTATTATTTAATTGTGCCACACTCAAAAAATTGTACTTTAGACCTTCAACCCAATAAACATCATCACATTGAGTATTGTTTAGCAAAATTGTAGAACCTTTTCCCTTCACATGATATGGGGCATCATTTCCAAATCTAAGATTTCCACCATTATGCTTTTTCAAAGTAATAAACTTATCAGAATCACCAGTCATATGGTGTGAGAAACCACTATTTATAATCCATGTATCATTTTTAATTACTTGTGATATTAGGGAATTTTCTTCAATGTACCTTTCTTCATCAGACTCATCTTTAATAGCAACATAAACAACTTCATCATCATCATCATCATTGGTGTCTTGATTTGATGATCTTCCTTCAGTAATGTAGCACACTTTCTTTCCCTTGTTCTTAAAGTCTCTGAATCTTCTAAATCTATTCTCAATCTTGTTGTTGTCTCTATTATCTTTCTGCTCATTATTGTCAGGACAATTAGAAGCTATGTGACCAATCTGATTGCATGAAAAGAATTTCAAAGGTAGCTTACCTCTGTAATTTCCTTTACCTCTCGGTAGCCTCCTAGCCAATAATGCTTCAAATTTAGCTTCATTCTTTTCATCTTCAGCACAAAGCTCTTCAAGATCACTCTTACAACTATGAAATCTTTCACTAACACTAGTTGCATATCCATCACTAGATCTAGAATGTCTAGACTTTCCAATAGTCAAAGATGATTTGAATGCATATTAAATCTTAGAAGTAGCAAAAAAACTATTATCAAAATCATTCAGCTCAAAATAAATTAGCTTACCAATTGTAGCATCCAAAGTAACAACCATCTATGGAATGGATCTCGGCTCTTGAATAGAAGACACTCAGATGAAATTGATAGGTACCAGTTTTCTAAGCATCTTGCTTGTAACATATTCTTCATTAATGGTTCTACCAACACCTCTAATAGCAATATCAATCTCCTTTAGTCTTGTGTTGTATGTTGTAATGTTTTATCCTTCTTTCATTCTCATTGATTCAAAATTTGCTCTTAATATTTCAGCCTTATCTTTCTAAACATGTTGATCTCTGCAAAAAACCAGTGTAAGCCTATCCCACATCTTCTTAGCAATAACACAACCTTCTAAATAATTGAACTCTAGGTCGGTGAGAGTAGAAGTTATATCTATCATTACTTGTGTATGTTATTGTCTTTCTCTTATCTACTCAAGTGTTAAGGGACCAAATAATGGAGGTGAGTACTCATTGTCAAGATGATCCAGTGCATAATCTCAAATACCAAATATGTGAAGCCTCATTCTATTCTAACATGTAGAAAAGTTATTCCTATTCAACTTTGGTGCTTCCCTTTTATACATCTTCGAATCTTTAACTCAAATACTTTTAAAATTATCTTCTCAGAACACTAGCTCTGATACCAATTGTTGGTTTAACCTACTAATGATGGTTTATTGAGAGGGGGGGGCAACTATCCTTTCTATGATTAGATCCCTTGTTCACTCTATGAAACTTACTGGCATCAATAACTCATCACTCTCTCCTTTGGACTAGTTCTCCAACTCTTTCACTACTCTTCTTGGTAACTATTCAACTATTCAATTCACCAACATCTGTGTATAAACATACAAACTCATCTTTATATAGGCCTTTTTTTTGCCTCTTAATCCTATTGATTAGGTTTCCCTTCGATTGCACTCATCCATCAAATCATCTCATATGAACTGATACAATGTATCTGCAACTCGGTTAGGCAGTTAACCTTGCCTCATGACTTGCACTTTTCTTGGAACTCATAAATTTCTTTTTTCCGCTTAATCTACATCTCAGATTTTGAACTTGACTTTTCATGACCGTAGATCTTGTAACAAAATTCAACTTCATCATTAGCATCTTCTTGATCTCTATTCCTTCACATTAAATTCATTCTTATCCTTGAATCCAATCTCTGTTCAAATTCTATTCTGTGCTCGGTGACTTCGTGACTACTTCACTCGGTGTCTGACTTCGCTCGGTTACCAACTGTATCATCTTAAAATGGAATCAATTCCATGTTAAGAATGTTTAGCCCTCCTTAGGGGGTTTTTTTGACCACCATCATATTATCCCCTCATTTATTCACCCTCTCCTACTTTTGTGTCTATTTAGGACCCTGATTGAGCCTCTTCGGGCACCATCCATCCCATCTGGCACATTTTCTAGGGGTTTCAACTCCTTGGGTCAAGGTCAACCTTGACCTTGACCTATGTGGTGCAGAGCCCTCACTACCAACACATCAGTGATTCAAGACAATATCCATGATATCAGTATTTTAGTCAAGGAATTTATTGCATAAACATGGCACCATATACATACTCATCTCCACTTAATGAATCATGATGAGGATCATCATCATTTAGGTTGTTATGTAGTCATTAAGTTGAGACAAGTCCATTTGTAAAGGCCTAAGGCTCATTGGTGATTCTATAAACCTTGAGTCCTTAGGACCTATGGGACATTTGGCTTAGAATAGTTAGGGATATGTTAGGAAATAGGTTATTATACCTTAAATAAGGTCCTAGGATAGTTTAGAGTCCCTAGGTCCCATTCTATACAAGAATAGTCTAAAATAGTAAAAAAGTTGCTAAAGCAACTTTACAAAAAATGCTTAAAAGTTGTAATAGGCAAGTTTCAACCAATTACAACTGAATATTAGATAGTTGATCGGTGAAACACACCTATATAAATGTTATTCAACCTTTCCATGGGCAGAGGTTGATAGATGTAATCGGATTTATTCAAAATCAATAAAATTCACTGTTTTTTGTCTCAAAAATGCTGTTGTTTCGATTCTGCACGTGGTTTATGGATTGGAAGTGACAATTTAATGGTTGGGGAAGATGCGTTTTTGAACTAGCTTTCCAATGCATTTGGTTTGAAGTCATTTGGAGGTCTGTAGCCAAAGTTATCGCATTTTTACTCCTCACTACCCAGGAAAACCTAGTTTCCAGCAGGGTTTTGGGCAAATGGGGTTATAGCTC
>MU223430.1:831038-886087 GCA_018584345.1 Thuja plicata | reverse complement strand
TCAAATATTTAGATGTATTTGGCCCAGAATTATAGGAAATTGAGTATCCAGAATTAGATATGCACAAAGTGAACAATCCAAAGGTGGATTAGGTGTTCTCAGACCACATTGGACAGATCCAAATCCTGCCTTTTCATTTATTCACCCATTTCATTGATCTTCCTTTGAAAACCAAGCCTATTAGGGCCCTATTAGGTCTGTGTACCTTGGAGGATTCTTGGAGTGCTGGAGTAGATTAGAGGCTGGTCTTGTGGGACAGTGTTTGGATTGTTAAAAACCTTCATAATACCTCAATTGATCTTGTGTTGGGTGTGGGGTTGTGTATAAAATCTCAATTTTGTCAAATTTGGCCTTGTAGCCCGGTTTTGGGAAGTGACTAGGAAACTTGGTGAAAAGTTGAAAGAAGTGTGTTTTAGGACCTGGTGATTGGTCTTAAGGCTTGTTAGAGGTGTATTACCATCAGAGCAAGGTGGTAAAGAATTCCTTGAAGTCTGATTGAAAACCTTAGCAAATTGAGCAGTTGGATCCCAAAGGACTAAGAAGACAAACCTTCCACTGTTGCACTCTGCATCACTATGTCAAGGTCGACCTCAACCTTGACCTAGGTCAAGGATGACCTCAACTTTGACCTGGGTCCCCCTTTGAAGTTGAAAGTTTGTCGGCTTCCTGAGGTCATTAAAAGTTCATTTCCCGCTTCTGGGTCGATTATTTTGGGTTTCGAAGCAATAATTCTTAAATTATATTTAATATAGGTCCTCTTCTAGGGGTATAGATCTAATTGGAATTTAATTATCCTATGTAGGCCGCTCTAGAAGATTGTGTCCTAGTTTCATATATAACGAAGTTTTCTCCTCTCATTTTCTCTAAGTCTCTCTAAGCAAAAAAGGAAGTAAGAAACTAAGCACTAAGTGATATCAAGTACAAATAATCTACTATCCAAGAAGAAATAAGTTCAAGCATCCATTTTTCTACATGTTTTCAAACTTTCAAAGTGTTCAAGTCTTCCTCTCAAGCATTCAATTTCTCCATTGAAGATCAAGGATTCAAGCTTTCAAGCCTTTGAATGGATTTGGTTCAAGAATTCAAGATTCATCATTCAAGCTCTAGATCTATCCATCATGGTGGTGATATATTCCTTAAAGAACCTTTATGCATCCTCAAGACTCATTCATTCTCTCTTCAAGATGGATTCCAAGCATACAATCATGGAGGTTTATGGTTTCTAATATTGAGTCCAAGCTTTCATATTTACATACTTGTTTACATTCAAAATACAATTGCATATCTATTGAATATGATAGCTTCATTATTAGATTTACCTCTAATACTCTCTAGCATTCTTTATTTCAATTATTGATTTTAAGGTTAATTCCTAAATCAGGGTTTGACTAAGGCAAACCCCTCCCCCCAACAAAAAAATCCATTTTTCTTATAGGTACATGTTTGGAATAGCATATCAGAGTGCAAATTTGGATACCCTTTTCGGCAAACTTTCAGGATCTGAAAATAGATTTTTGGTCAGAGACTTTTGAGGTCAATTCTTCCCTAGGTCAGAATCAGAAATTTTGGGTCAATGGTGACATTGACTTAAGGGTCAAAATCAGAACTGTGTCAGAATGAAAAAATATTTCTGGGTTTTGATCATTTCTGTGTTTCTATTCTAGATCCGGTCTTAAATTTTCTAGAAACTGAGTGTAGACCCCCAAAAACAACATTCTCTAGATCTGTAACATTTCAAGGTTAGTACTTTTCTCCTATCCATTTCAATTAAAGTTTGTAATATTTCTAGATCTATCACACATTCTTTTCTGAAATGGGAATGTAAGATCTTCCTCTTTTCTCTCATTTCCAAAAGATGGATTCAGTTATGCATTGATCCTTCCTTTGGGGTTAATCAATTTGGATCCTTCCTTTGTGTATCTAAGGATAAAAGAGGAACATCTTATTTACCCCCATTCCTTTTTAATGTAACACATTTTATATCTTACCATTTTAGATCTTACACATTGGTAACATATCATCTATATCTTATCTTACATTTTGGTGAACCCACGATAGACAACTCTTTCTTTTTGGTGTTAGATTTACATCTTTTATGCTAGATCTTGCATGCATAGTAAATTAGTTTTCTTTTATGCTCTTTCATTTTAAAATACAAAAAAATCTTCATACTCATAAAAATATAAAAACATTTCTTGCATTTCATTCACGATGAAGATCTTTAAGATTCTTTGGGGTATGGTTACTTTTCTCATTATGCTTCTTTTAGCATCTCTTTATAGTACTTATGATGTTTATGAAAGTATCATCCATTTCATCATGTTTGTTAATCTTCATGTTTCTTTTTCTTATGCTATTTTGAGATTAACTAATACTAGTATTCCTACTTTCAAAACATTCATCAAGGATTTGTGTAGTGGACTTATTGCTCTTTTGGATTATGTGAAGAATTGGGTAGATGATACCCCATTTACTAATCCTCCTAATCCTAATCTATCATTCCTAATATACTTCCTAATCCTCCTAATCTTAATCCTATCATGCCTAATCCAATTCCAAATATTCCTATTTCTATTTATCCATCTTCTATCTCTAGTTCTTCCCACACTTATGATGGGGCTCAAGCTCAGGTTCATGATGCGGATGTTCAAGAATTCTTTCATTTACCATCCCCTTCTTATCCAATCCATGATGATATTAAAGGGAAAAATAAAGAAACCTCTTCTAAACCTATCATTCCACCATACACAACATTTTCTCATGAACACCATAATCAATCACCTCATGTAGAATCTTTGCAAGATATGTACACTACCAGATATACTATGGTGGATAAACAAGGCTATAAGGGTTTAGGGCTTGGTGTTAATGAACATGGCATTAAAAACCTGATTCATTCATCCCCTAAACAAGATATGCATGGTATAGGTTTCCCACCTTCTCATTTCAAGGTGGCTGATCTTAACTATCATCCTTCTCTTCATGTTCTTCTTCCAATACCTTTCTTAGATCACCCTGATACACCTCAAGATGTGGCTAAGAAAGTGTATGTCCAGCTAATGAATTCTAAGAAAGAAATCTTTAAACCTATGCCAAAAAATGCTCTCTATAAATACAAATGTCCTTTTCATTATAGTAATAAACATTTACTTTTTGATTGTGTGCATTTCAAACTATATGTTAGAGAAAGAGCTGCTTTAGGAATTATATCTCATTCATGTGCAGTATTGCAATTTCTTCATACTTTTGATATAGGGCATTCCCCTCGTTCTTCTATAAATTAGATAATATTTTTTTCTCCTCTTG
Source organism: Thuja plicata (assembly GCA_018584345.1). Lineage (NCBI taxonomy): Eukaryota > Viridiplantae > Streptophyta > Pinopsida > Cupressales > Cupressaceae > Thuja > Thuja plicata. The sequence goes on along the minus strand of MU223430.1, from coordinate 882,781 downwards.
TCTCTTAACTGGGAGGCAAGAGGTATTTCCTTTCAATCTTCTAGGATCCATTTTTCTCTTAGGATGTATTTTGTTTTGAGTTTAATTGGTTATTCTTTCTATATTCTATGCTTATAATTTTCTAGTATGGTACATATTTCCCTTGCTCATAATCATTCATGATATCTTTTCTAGGATATTTTTTTTGTGAAGATATATCTTTTATATAACATCTCTTGATATAGGTTGATATATCCCTTTCTTTCATCCCTAGGGGGCAAGGTATTTTCCTTCTTCCTCATTTTAAGGATATACTTTCCTTAGCTTAGTGGCATTTTTTTATCATACAACATTATTTCCTTATAAAGATTTATGTTTTTGGCTATGGATACCCTCTTATATGAGAGGTGATTTTCCTAGGTCATCACCTCTTCTTTATTTTGCAAATTATTTTCTTTATAAACTCTTGCCTTTGCTTTGGGTTAGAGTTTGATTCCTTCATTCTGAGATTCCTCTTCCTCTTGATCGCAGGGGGCTTGATGATTGAATCTTTGGTCCCTCTTTTCTTTAGAAGATGACATTTTATCCTAAGCAATCCTCTATGGTGGGGGTCTTGATGATAATATCTCTTCGTCTTTGAGGATCCTTTTTCCATATGTGACATATCCATTTCATGATTATCTATGCTCTTAGAGGTAAGGGTCAATACTCTTTTTTAAGAATATAGTGTATATTGTTGTTAAACTAGATATCTCCTTACCTTGTGAACTAGGTATCCTCTTTTCTCTTCCTTATCCTACCTAGTGGGTAGTCATGATAAGGAGAGGGGCATATATAGGGTCTCCCTTATACTATAGTTTACATTTTACAATATGCTAAATCCTTGGAAGGTAACACACATAAGTTTCTAAATCCTAAAGAGACACACATTTTTATTTTTATTTTTGCTAAATCCTCGGAAGGTAACGCACATAAGTTGCTAAATCTTGAAGACATACACATTTTAAAATATGTTAAATCCTTGGAAGGTAACGCACATAAGCTGCTAAATCCTGAAAAGACACGCATTTTATATTCCATAGTGATACAAGAATGTGGATCTATGGATATTTCAAAAGCCTTCAGAAGACACATTAAAATTACAAAGCATAGTTTATGGGTGAACCTGTTGGTCTCTCCCTCCTTGGTGATACATGGTAAGGTGGGCATCTTACTAGGCAAGGTAATCATTTTCTCTTTTCTCTCTTTCGCTTTCATGCTAGTAGGATTAGATCATAAAGTTATGTTATCTATAGTGTTTCTCTTGTCTTTCCTATGTAGTCATGTATGTTTTACATGATTAATTTCTCTTAACTTTCATATCTTTATGCATGTATGTTGAGTTAGAATCCTTGGTCTGGGGGCTCATGTCCTTGACTTAGTGATGTTCTAAAGTGGGGGCTTAATATATCATCTTAAAATGGAAGCACTTCCATGTTAAGAATGTTTAGACCTCCTTAGGGGGTGTTTTTTACCACCATCATATTGTCCCCTTATTTCTGCACCCTCTCCTACTTCTGTGTCTGTTTAGGACCCTGATTAGGCCTCTTTGGGCACCATCCATCCCATCTGGCACATTTTCTAGGGGTTATGACTCCCTGGGTCAAGTTCAACCTCAACCTTGATCTAGGTCAAGGAAGACCTTGACTTTGACTTGGGTCCCCCTTTCAATTTTGAAAGTTTGTCGGCTGCCAGAGCTCATTAAAAGTTCATTTCCCGCTTCTGGGTTGACTGTTTTGGGTTCCGAAGTGATGATTCTTAAATTATATTTAATATAGGTCCTCTTCTAGGGGTATAGGTATAATTGTAATTTAATTCTCCTATTTAGGCCTCTCTAGAAGATTGTTTCCTAGTTTCATATATAAGGAAGTTTTCTCCTCTCATTTTCTCTAAGTCTCTCTAAGCAAAAAAAGGAAGTAAGAAACTAAGAACTAAGTGGTATCAAGTACAAATCATCTATTATCCAAGAAGAAGGAAGTTCAAGCATCCATTTTTGTACATTTTTTCAAGATTTTTAAGTGTTCAAGTCTTCCTCTCAAGCATTCAAGTTCTCCATCGAAGATCAAGGATTCAAGCTTTCAAGCCTTTGAAGGGATTTGGTTCAAGCATTCAAGATTCATCATTCAAGCCCTAGATCTATCCATCATGGTGGTGTGATCTTCCTTCAAGATCCTTTGTGCATCCTTAAGACTCATTCATTCTCTCTTCAAGGTGGATTCCAAGCATACAATCATGGAGGTTTATGGTTTCTAATATTGAGTCTAACCTTTTATATTTACATACTTGTTTACATTCGAAATACAATTGCATATCTATTGAATATCATAGCTTCATTATTATATTTAATTTTAATACTTTCTAGCATTATTTATTTCAAGGTTAGTTCCTAAATTGGGCTTTGACTAAGGCAAACCCCTCCCCCCAAAAGACAAATCCATTTTTATTGCAGGTATAGGTTTGGAACAACATATCAAAATTCAGATTCAGATACCCTTTTTGGCAAAATTTCAGGATCCAGAAATAGACTTTTGGTTGGAGAATTTTAAGGTCGATTATTCCCTAGGTTAGAATTGGAAATTCTGGGTCAATGGTGACATTGACTTGAGGGTCAAAATTGAAACTGTGTCAGAATGGAAAAATATTTATGGGTTTTGTTCATTTTTTCATTTCTATTCCATCTCTGGTCTTAGACTTTCCAGAAAATGAGTGCAGACCCCCCAAAATAGAATTCTTCAGATCTATAACATTTCAAGGTTAGTACTTTTCTCCTATTCATTTCAATTAAAGTTCTTAATCTTTCTAGATCTATCACACATTCTTTTCTAAAATGGGAATTTAAGATCTTCCTCTTTGCTCTCATTTCCAAAAGATGGATTCATTTATGCATTGATCCTTCCTTTGGGGTTAATCAATTTGGATCCTTCCTTTGTGTATCTAAGGAAACAAGGGGAGCATATTATTTACCCCCATTCCTTTTTAATGTAACACATTTTATATCTTACCATTTTAGATCTTACACATTGGTAACATATCATCTATATCTTATCTTACACCTACCTTGCTTGGTAACTAACCTTTCTCGGTTGTCAACTTCACTTGATGACTGTCTTTGCTTTTCTTGACCGACTAACACTTTATTTCTTGGTAAATAGGTTGTTCCCTTTACTGAATTGACCTCTCTTCTATACCGACTTAACAACATCAAATGTTAAGAAAAAACAATTATACCAATAGTTACTCATCATTGTCTTATCTTTATTATATGCCCAATTAAGTTCCTCTCTGATTGATATGGAAAATTAATATAAACCAGAAATCAATTGCTTGACATCAATGAAAAAATAACAACTGATCTAACCATTCTACTTCCTTGTATTCTTCTGAACTCGGTCTTCATCACCATTACCATCAGTTGATTAACAGTCCCTGCATACTTTCTTCCTTTCATTGCAACAAAACCATCTCACTTACTGCTACCCTTTTTGTATATACATTCACTCAAACTCTTTTTTCTTCCTCCTAAGACTTAAATAGTCATCTATCTCCTTACACTTATCTTCCATTTTTCAAAATCTCTACACATTTGTACGTTATATTTTATTATGCTTTTTTTTTTTCAATTTGATTTAGAAACAACTATTTTTTAGGTATCCACCACTCACACACGACCATTCACATCCACCTTCTCATGTATATCCCCTTGTAGCCTCCTTTTTTTATTTTAAAAACTATCTGTCATTCATTTTATTGTTCTACTTCAATCAAACAAATAAATTTGATTTTTTTCTGCTAATCAGACTTCCAACCAACATTAATAAATTATTTTTCATATTCATTAATTGACCAAAAAAGAATGTTTCCAAAGATTTTGAATTTCATGCAGCTGATAAATCAGATTCCTACAGCTGATTTTCCTCTCCTACTGTAGAATGCAAGTCTCCACTTGCAGTTGACAGTTTTGATCCCTTGACAGTGTGGAAAAAATTAAAAATATTTCATTATGTGCCTTATTTTCACCTTCCACTTTGTATTTTTTTCATAACAACTCATGGAAATATGGAAATAATTTAAATAATGCACTTGATCAACATTTGCAAATATTTTTTTAATATGATACTATTGTCTGTTTGTTGTCTGAACACCTTCTGGGCTGTTGTATATTTTTATTTTAGTTATACAAATATTCACTCATTTGCAACCTTCCTAGTGAGCATCACTTGTCAAGTATCATTAGTTCGGGCCAGAGTGACACTTCTCCTATTTCTGTTGTAACATATCAAACTTCATCATCTTAACTTCTTTGTTAGAACCATCATCCAACCACTACATGATGTACCCTGTAGCTATCACCCATTACAATTATCATGAGTGCACTGAATATCTCCATTAACCTCTAACACCCCCTTCAACAATGCACTAGACCTGGTTGACATTAATAAAAACTCAATGCCAATAATCTTTCACTTTGGCATTGATGTCAACTACTTGCACTCATGTTCTCCCCATTTGAAAACAATGAAAAAGGGAATATCAATCATAATTTGATTCTCTAAAAATTCATGCCATGTCACTCTTAGTGCCAAAATTATTTGTATGTGTCAAACAAAGCTTCATGTAACTTAAATTCATCTTGTTGAGCACTAAAATTGCACATTTTTTGGGATAACCTAATTATAGAATGAATATACTAACTGTGAAAAAATCTAATTTGAATAACCACATGTAGTCCACATCAGTATCTGTAGCTCCAAAAAAGTTTAGAACACAAAGAGAAAAACATATTTTCCTTACTCCATAACCTCTTACACACAACCAAGATGCACAATCTTCTATCATAGGGAAAACATATATCTTCAAATTAAGTTGACATGAGGATAAATTGAAATAATTTTCACAAGAGTCTCCTCCTAAGCATTTCAAACTTTAACTACCATCTCCCATGAAGTGGAAAAATATTCAGGGATATAAGATAAAGACAATATACTCCCCCTAATATCAACAACAAGATGACCAACATCACCAATAACAACTAGAAAATTGATCAACAACAAAAACTACCCCTGTCTAAGTATATTATGCTACACAAATATTGTCATGAAAACCTAATTAAGCAACCACTCTTAAGATGATTCATGAATATTTTGCAATTCTGAAACCTCTGCAAGGTGATCATACAAACAAGATGAACATTAGAATAATACAACATAGAGAAACTGTTATTAATACACTCGACACACTGTCTTCAAATATCTATAACAACAACAACATTTGCAACAACATATGTCACATCATGATCATGAGTTTATCATACAATTATTGAACTCATATCCTTTTTCTGAACATGTAACCATCTATCATGATGCATGAAAGAGCACATTGTATTCCATGTGACAACCACGAGTAATCAAATATTGATAAAACTAAACCAGGTCATTATGCTATAACATAAGTGCACTACCTTCTTACTTCTTACTCATCATGATGTCATAATTCCTTTTTTTATATTAAAAATGAGACCCTATGACCTTGGATAATATTTTCTCTATCTTATTTCTACTACATAACATTCTTGTTTTGTGCTTTCACCATTACCTTCAATAATCATGATCATTATTAACTATAAGTTTCAAGGAATTCATACCATTTTTTTTATCACCAATGTAACTCTTTCTTATGTTGGAACATGCATTAGCTTTTATGCTTTGATAACTTTCCTTCATGCATTGTCTACATCCATACATGTATGCTTGGGAAATAGTTTCTTGTCACTTATTTTTGAGTCTACTACTATCATGAAACACATTCATACTTACAACTTCTCTTCATCACTAAACATCACTTTTCTTGCCCATTGATTATGTTGTTTTTCTATTACAATCATTACATATTTAAACCATCATACAATTTATTATCCTCTAAGGGGATAAAAGATATGATCATGTGTAACTCCCTTTGGACCTTTGCTTCTAATAAGGATCAAGATGATATCACATGTGCATGAAGTTCATAATGAGAATTTATAGAATCATCTTTTTCATTTTTATGATCATCTTGACTAGATTTTATTTTCTAGACTTTCTTAGTTTATTTATTTTTCTTAGTTGCATCCTTTGGTTTAGACTTGTCTTCAAAGGAGGCCTCTATTGTCCTCTCTTGTTTGATAGCCTTTTTTCTACATTATTTTGCAATGTGACTAGAATTGTGAAATTTTTGGCATACTATATTCCCATTAAACATGGTGATAGAAAAATTTCCATATGAGTATTTTACTCTTCTTTTACATTTCGCGCTTCTATGGCCTAACCCATTGAAATTATAAAAAATAAAATCCATATTTATAAGGAAAGAAAGCTGATTTTTGCTTGTGAAATTTAAAGCAGGTCTATGCAAGAGTTTACAACTTGAGATTTCATGTCCATATGCATTACACTTGTAGAAATGACCATGAAAAACATGAAAATACCCATTATTAAATTGAGGGTGGTCTAACCTTATTGGTGCAAAAAATATTCTAAAGTTTCTTCTCAAGTTATTGATCATTTTGAAGCCATCATCTTCATGCACATTCTTTCTTCTTTGGGAAACATTGTCTATCTTTGCAACAACAACATTGTTCTCTTTTTTTGGACCAGAAACATGAGTATTAATTCTCTTAGCTATAGTAGTTAAGTTGATTTTCATTCTTGGAGTATTGGATACCTTGAAGTTTTTTCTACTACCACTTATACTTGAAGATACAAAGTGTATGTCTCTTTTAGCTGAATCCATATCAATAGAGCATTGACCAAATTCATATCCAAGGCATGTGGGGTCCTTAGAATGTTTCTTCTTATTTAGAATGTCATTTAGTGCATTAGTGCTGCATTCATGCTTTAAATTTAGCTCAAGATATACCTTTCACCTTTCAAGTTTTTTTTGTATAGTAACTACTTAAAATTCTATTTCTTTACATCTCTTCTCCTTTGCATCACAATATGATTTTATTACTTCATTTATCCTCTTGGATTCTTCTAATTGAGTTTTTAAATTTATGATGTTTTGATCGGATTCTTCAAGGTTCTTACTTAATTGTTCTTTTTCCTTTGTGGCAACATTCTTACACTTTATATACTCCTTTAACCTCTCAATCTCTTTAAGAGCACATTCAAGATCTCCCTCTAGATATACTTCTGTATCACTTTCTTATTCCTCACGACTACTAGATGGAAAAATATCTTCTAATTTAGTCATGCTTTCCCATTTGATATTTTGTTCTCATTAATACTCTTTGAGCCATGTATAGGATTTCTTCATTTTCATCTTCACTTCTATCTTCAGATGATGCACTTTCACTATCTGATAGACCATTTTTTATGGTAATGAGGCTCCTCTTCTTTTAAAAATTTATTCTTCTAGATTTATGAAACTTTCTAATATTATATTTTTCACCTTATTCTTCATTGTCTTCTTCCTTCTCATAAGGATACCTGGCTGCAATGTGTCCTATCTCCCCACACTTGAAATACTTGAAGGGAATCTTTCTTTTATACTTACCTAATCCTTTCTTTAGTTTCCTAACAAAATTTGCCTTAGCTGCATGAGATTCTTTATCATCTTTACTACCAACAAATTTTCCTTTCTTCTTGGTGGTGAAGGCCACTTCTTTCTTAGAAGGTTCAACACTCATGGCTCTCATATCATAAGCTGATAATGAGCCAAATATGTTATCCATGTAGAATCTACTTAAATATTTTGATTCTTCAATAGCTAAAGATTCTGTGTCATATCTTGTTGTTAGAGACTCAATACTTTCTTCACTATCACCTCATCAACAACATCTTCTCACAATCCTCTTACAACACTAACCACTTCATCCACTCTTAAAAAATAATTAGCTATTTTATCTCCTTCTTTCATTTTAAGTCCTTCAAACTAAGCTCTAAAATGTTTCATCTTTGCTTCTTTAACTTTAACATCACCTTCATAGATTCTTTGTAGCTTATCCCAAGTTTCTTATGAAGATTTGCAGTGCATAACCTTGACAAATTCAGTATCAATTAGTTCACTACTTAAGAATTGTATGCTTTGCCTTAACATTATACTCATACTCTTTCATAACATTAGGATCACTAGGAGGGGTTGAAGGAACATTGTACCCATTTATAACAGCTAACCAAACATCACATCCAAGGGAGGACAAGTAGGTTTCCATTATTCTACTCCAAAAGGAATAGTTAGTGTCATCAAATAGAGGAACCTTTACAAAAGTGGTCTCTTTGTTAGATATTATGCTCATAGAAAAAAACCTAACCAAGCCAGAGAAAGCTATACAACATGTAACTTAGGGCTCTAATACCAATTGAAGGAACACATATGGACCACTGAGAGGGGGTGAATCAGTGATCTTTATTTTTTTTTCCTTTTAAACTCTATGCAACATACACTAATATGAATGGGCAACAATCACAAATAATGATAACAATTTAAAAAAAAATGACTTTCACAAGTTGATACAATGTATACAAGGAAAACCCATAGTGGGGAAAAACCTCAGTGAATGCTAGAGTCTACTGCTCTAATCCAGCTTCATAAATAAAATTGATGTGATTAAAAATTTATCGGAACCAACCCAAAGGAGCACCAAACCCTAAAATTTATGGGGACCAACCCAAGGGAGAACCAACCTATGATCAAAGCACCAACTCTGATTATCAAAATACAATGAAATAGATTTATGATAATGTAGACACCTTGTTATAAATCATGCTTTGTAACTCTCTAGTCTGTCTGAACTTTGACAACACTTCAAATCTTTGTATGTAGCTGCTACAAAAATTTTCTTTAACACCTCACTAATAGATTTTGTAACTAGTATGCTTTCTATTTGATACTACAAAGTATTCTTCCAATCTATTACTTACAACTACAAGAACATCTACACTTTCAACACTTTTTTGCTGCAACAAATCTTTGTTTTAATTTTGTATTATCTTTCTCTCACCCAGTTGCTGCAAATAATTTGTAACCCTCTTTTATATGCTACTACATGAGACTTGTAATATCAACATCATTTTTCTTCCCACTAATAGAAAAAATATTATCTCCCTTCTACTTATTTCTGTTTTTCTTTAACTCTCACATGATCTCAGTTATCATCTTTTTCTTTGCCCTTGTTATATACACACTAACTCAACCTATGTTCAATATTTATCTTACAACCACAAGAACATATATGCTTGTTGTACTTTTATACTACATGAACTCTATCTTTCTAAATCAACATTATCTTCCTCTCAATCAGTTTCTACTACAACTCTATCATTCTCTAATTTTATGCTGCTATAAGAGACTTTTATATCTGCATGATTTTTTTCTCACTAACAACAAACATTATTTCCTTGGTCCCTACAAAATTTCTTCCTTTTACTGCAACAAAATCCTCTCACTTAATCCAACCCTATTTTTATATACATTCACTCACTCTCTTTTTTCCTTCCTCCTAAGACTTACATACTCATCTCTCTCCTTACACTTATCTTCTCTATTTTAAAATATCTACACATTCATACCTTATATTTATTATGCTATTTTTATCAATTTTATTTGGAAATCAATTTTTTTTGGTTATCCACCACTCACGAACAACCATTTTCAACCTCCATCTCATGTATATCCCCTTGCAACCTCCTTTTTTATTTTAAAAACTTCCTGCCATTCATTTCATTGTTCTACTTCAGTTAAACATACAACTTTGATTTCTTTCTTCTAATCAAACTTCCAATCAACATCAATAAATGCTTCTACATATTCATTTGACCAAAATGAATGTTTGCAAGTATTTTTAATTTCATGCAACTAATAAATTAGATTCCTGCAGCTGATTGTCTGCTCCTACAGTAGACCCCAAGTCTGCACTTGCAACTAACAATTCTGATCCCATGGCAATGTGGACATAATTAAAAATATTTCATTCTACGCCTTAGTTTCACCTTCCACTTTGTCTTTTTGTACATAACAGCTTATGGCAATATGAAAATGATATAAATAATGCACTCGATCAACATTTGTGAATGTGTTGTTTATGTGCTACTATTTTCCATCTGTTGTTTGAACACCTTCTGGATTGTTCTATTATTTCTTTCAGTTATGAACATATTCAGTCCTTTGCAACCTTCCTAGTGAGCATCACTTGTCAAGTAAATATTTGTAGGAAATAGGCTGCAAGAAATTGACAAGGGGGGTGAATCAGTTGCTACTAAAATATTTAAACTTTAAAACTCTTAAACCCTTCAAGCATAAAACCCTTGATGAAATTAACTGTTATTACTGATTTGCAAAAAGTAAAGCATGTAAACACAAATTAGGAAACATCAACACCACATAACACAAACATTTTTACCATGGAAACACAAACTAGGGTGAAAACCATGATGGGGATGATACCCACAATAATAATTATACCTTGTTATAAGTATATCTTATTACAATATGAGGAGTGCATTGCATTCAGGCACATTGCCTAGAGTTTGATACTCAATTCACCTTGGGCACCCACCCTAGGGAAGTCACACTGACTTACAATTACAATTCAAAGTCTCATTGACTTACAAACACTTTTCAGACTCCAATCTGATAATTCATGAACTATATAGTGACATCTCACTATGCCTCAGTCTGTTCCTTTTCAATACAGTCAGATCCCTTACTGCAATTATTTTTGCCACATCACAGACATGCAATTCAGCCTTTTGTAGATCTTCAAAAATGATTCACCAGCATACACCTACTTTTGCAATCTCAAAAACATCGGCACATACATACGACACATCAATCAAACCCTAATTAACCATATTTATCAAGAACTAGGTTGGTAAAAACCCAATCCCTAATCATCATTTCTTCAACACCAAAATAAACCATCAAGATCTCTACACGCTTCCCAAAAATACCTTAGATCCATTAGTAACATCTCTAGATCATGATCATAACCCTAAAAAATTTCACTGATCTCTTATAAACCATTCTATAATCTTTCCTTAACATGTCGGCTAAGATCACAAAAACATAACTTAGATTCATTGAACTTGGTCACCTTGATCAATGTAAACTACCAACTCATCAAGAACATAATCCTAGATAATCCTAAGGCATCATTAAGCTAAAAAAAAATCAAATCCATAGCACCCATCGAATCTACCAACATCTTATGATAACATTCAAGAACACTATCATACTTCACTAAAATACTTGTAACTTCCTTGTGGATCATTAGAATCACAAACCCTTTGAATGGTAGACACATTTCTATGTCGTTAACACATTCCTAGTTGTTCAACCAAAGTGCTCATCTACAACACTTGCACGAAAGCAATCTCTACAACTTTGTAACACTGACAATCAACAAAATAACAATCTTCATCAATGACATCATAGCTTGATCAAATCATCATGTCAAAAAATCAAACTTGACATGAAGCATTTAGACAACCTCTTCAACATCCTATGAGGTTCTCGAATCCTCATCTTCAGTAAACTTCTATCGCCATTCATCAGAAAATTATACATTATTGGCAAAACTGCCACTAGTAGAATTGGCACCTGTTTTCGACAAAAAATGGTCAAATTTTCTGCCAAGATTGGTCGAACGATCCACAAATGGTCTTTTCACTATTTTTCTAGTCAATATTTTGACACATCATTGTTAAGGTCGAATGCTCTACACCAACCTTGGTTGAAATTGACATCTGCAATTAGCAAGTTTATTTGTCAAACTTTCGACCAATGTCGGTCGAAATGCTTGGCCCATCTGACTAGGATGCCAAACCCACGACGCTCAATTTAGACACAGAATGGTTGATATGTATACTAGTCTTGGTGAGGGTTTTAACCAAATTTTGTCAAAATTTTGACCAATATGGAATGTTAAAAAAAACACCTGAAGATAAATATCTAGAGTAATCACCAACGACATCCTGGTCGGTGATTAGTCTAGATATTTATCTTCACGTGTTACTTTGCATTAATATACATGGCTGTGTATTTTTTTATGTTACATTACTATTAGCATAATGGTTTATTAGCTTATAATCCAACACATATATGTAGGGATTCCATCATTTTCAAAGTGAAAATTTGCTTCAACGGGAAATTATGCCTAATAATAATGTTAGGGAAGATTTCCTTACCTGCAATGCCCAGTAGTGGAAACTGATGTAAGACATGGGATATCATGACATAGGATTTGGAATATCCTTTGGTAGCCTGAAAAATCTTGATACCAGCATGAACATTCCCTAAAATAAACAAACAAATAAATAAGCAAATACTCAAAGAAGATGCGAACAAGAATTTTAGAAAGACTTCAATGGTTGGACATAAAACTTTCAAGAATTAGAATCAAGCAGTAAAGGAGTTGCTTTTTACATCAAATCATAGTATATCCCACCTCAAAGATTTGGAGGATCTAAATGGGGCCACTAGATTTGGAGAAAGAATAAACTTGTTGAAATTGGATCTTCAGTTTTTTTTTCATGTTCTTGAAATGCACTTAAAATTTTGATCATCACAACATAGTCAAGATGATCCAATCCTTAGCATGAACATAATGATGATAAAGATGAATAAAAAGACACCCCAAAATGAATATTTCTAATGGATAATAGTGATATAGGCTATGTTACAGGAAGGTTAGGCCATGGGTATCAGATGTTTAGTTGAATTTTCTCTCATCTAATTAGTTTTCTCTTGTTCAACTTTATAATGGAAGAAATCTTGGTCTTATTTCCTTGATATTTTCGTGAGGATTCTCTCAAGAACAACAAAAAAATGAAAGAATAGAAATTATTTACCTGAATGCCAGCACCAATGATAATGCCCATGAGGAAGTTAGCCACAACACTAGCTATGGCCATCATAAGACTTTCCACCACTATAACACTTGCATATAGGCACAACACAAAAAAGGCATAATGACTGAAACTAGGATGTAGCCTAACCATGTAATAATAAATTATCCCTGATATTATTGAGATCATAATAAAATAGGGCATCCTTGATAGAGTATTTCCAATAACAAAAGCCACAACCCCATAACGTCCATTCATCCTTTCTAGCTAAAATACCTACATTACACAATACAAATAATAATTTCATTTAGAATCATGAAATTTTTAGAGTCCATAATGATCTTGATGAAATACATCACATATATTACTAATCTATGTGAGGAAATGGGAGTCCAAAGGAACTGATTTAACACTTCACCTACTCAAAAACACAAACCAATGAACTAATCCGGATTAGGCCAAGAGAGGTTGATGCATTCAAGAAGAGAATACTTACACAAAATGAAGCCGAATCATGCCAGAAAAGTTGACTATTGGCCCTTCCAGTTTGTTATTTGATAGTTTCTTGACAATGACACATTCAAAATGCACTTATGAGCAAAGACCTAGAATGAAAGAAATTGATTAAATAATGAAGGTATGTTAGTTTGAGCTTCACTTGGTTTTGAGAATAATTTAATATTCTCTACTTAACAAGGCCAACCACATGAAGGTGGAAGCTCATCTAACCTCACCCCCTCCCCCTAACATCAATCTGAATTCCCCATTAACATCTAATTACACACTTCATTCATCCATTTATGAACTATAACATTCAATCAATACAATCACATAACACTCATTAATATAATATAACAATCATTAATACACAATACTAATCAAGAATTTATTAAAACATAACAATATTCATTAACATGACATAAAATTCAATATTAATACACAACATTGATAGATAATTACTTAAAACAACATTCTTTCATTATCCAACAAAGTTAATCAAACAAGTTTTATCAAAGAGCATTTTTAAGAAATCATTTCTTTACCTGACAATGCCACATCATGTACAATAACATTTTGATCTTCTACCACCTCAACATGCTCAACATGCTCTAAAATATTCAAAAAAGGTTACACAACCAATTACAATTAAAGATGTTAAATTCTGTTAATAATTATGTAATTTATTTCCAATAGAAAATTAATACCTCCACCACTGTGATGCACATCATGGCCTTCGTCATGCCCAAAAATATGTCAAAATGTAAAAACTGTACTTATGATGCGTACATGTTCATTAAATGCCATAACACATGAGTGTTGAAAAACTTCTAACGTATGAAATATTATAACTTTTGAAAAATATTGGTAAGGGGTGGCAAGATCAAGGAACAAATCAAAAGTATAATACCTAAGGGCTAGACCTAATGCCTCAGGGGCTCATCATAGATGACCTTGCCTATGTAACTCATAGAGACATTGTAGTTCAGGTTTAACTTTAAAACCAGTCTTTTAAAGGATGGTAGAAGTGGTATCAAGCCTCTTTATCCAAAGGGTATCAATGGCATTTCTCTCTTCACTGGAATCGAGGGTGCAGAAGTTGTTCTACATCGTTTGGGTATATCACTCAATTTCTATACCAAATCAATGTAGAGAAACCTTTTGTACCCCTTATTTGATTGAAGATAGAGGACATTGATCCCCTTTTGATAAAGAGTCTTCAAGAAAGATAGATGGTATCCTACCGTTTCTACCTAAAAATCATTACCAAGGGAAAAAGAAAGCACAATTGTACCATTGAACTTCTTCCCATCTGGGCCTTATAACACCATATGGAATGTGTTGTGTTTATAGAAGAGATAACTACCTACAACTATATTTCATAAGGCATTTAAAACTAGTTTCGTAAAGAGATGCAAACTATGTAAAATATTGGTAAGAGATGGCAAGATCAAGGAAGAACTCAAAAGTACAAGACCTAAGGGCCAAACCTAATGCCTCAGGGTCTCATCATAGATGGCCTTGCCTACGTAACTCACAAAGACATCATAGTTCAGGTTTAACTTTAAAACCAGTCTTTTAAAGGATGGTATAAGTGGTATCAAGCCTCTTTATCCAAAGGGTATCAATGGAATTTACCTCTTCACTCAAATCAAGGGTGCAGAAGTTGCTCTGCATCATTTGGGTATAGCACTCAATTTCTATACCAAATCGATGTAGAGCAACCTTCTGCACCCCTTATTCGATTGAAGATAGATGACATTGATCCCCTTTTGATAAAGAGTCTTCAAGAAAGATAGATGGTATCCTACCATTTCTACCTAAAAAGAATTACCAAGGGAAAAAGAGATCACAATTGTACCATTGGATTTCTACCCATCTGGGCCTTCTAACACCATATGTAAAATATTGGTAAGGTAAAATATTGTGTTGAAGATGGTGCCTAATGCTACTACAACAAATACAGACATTAAATTTTGTATCACTGCCTGATTTCATTGAAGCAGCATCAGACTCCACCTTCAGCACAATATGATCACTAGACAGGTCTATATGTCTTCTACTTTTAATTTAGGCTGTTCCCGTTCTTGTTTTATGAAGTTGGGTGATCCTTGCCAATGTCTCTGGGGTTGAATCTAGTATGCTCCTGTATGATCCAGAACCTACAAGGAAGGAAAAGATGGGGTTAGATCCAAAGGATCTAAGCAATTCATGACACCCTATTACTGATCCCCATCTACAATTATGCATGTGCATAGTCAAGCCATACACTTCTAAAAGGAACAAGGATAAAATTTACAAAAACCCATCCAAGATATAGAAAATCATAACGAAGTCATAAACAACAAAAAGTTCATGAGTTTATCAAAATATGTCCAACGTATCTACATGAAATTCTAAAAAAGTTTCAATATCTACAATAGCCCTTTGTTAATCACATTTATGCACATGGTACCAAAAACGTAGTGCACAAACTACACAAAGAAGGCATCGTAGAAACATGATTTTTGCTTTCACCATTGAAGCAATCTCAGTGGCACTAGATGCCTCTTGATCCTTGCACAAGTTGTACTCATTTCCTACATTAGGTATAGACATAGATGGGGTAGATGTAAGTGTGGTTTCATCGATCCACCAAAAGTATTGACATCCACTATTTCCCTACAATACCAAATGTACATCAGTTCTTCCTAAAATGATTACTTGTCACATTACTTTTAAACATAAAATATAATTCCATATCCAGACCTTTTTCCTATTTGGGCAACCCCAAAATTTATGCCCATGATTACTTATTGCGCGTGACATCTTCAACACACAAGGACCAACACCGCATTGACACATAGGCACATTGACCAAAGCCATAGACGTTATATCGATAAATATTGCACTGTCATTCCAACATATCATTTTGTTTCGTTCATTGTTTTGTTCATTCATACTAATTATAATTGCAATAAAAAGCAACATACTAATGTAGACATTATGTCAAATCAAATCAAAAAATGACTATTGTCAATATATAGTACAAAACACAAAAGGAGGTAGCATCAAACATAAGACCTATATCATCCAATCAGCAATTGGGGGGAGTTTAGGACACACATTGAATCAAAACTTCCATAGACAGTCAACCTTAGTAACATGCAGTGAGAATTTTATTAGGAAAAGTTAACCATCAGATGAGACAAACTTAACAACTAGTCAGTCACAGTCCAATAAATAATTCTGAGACATTCAGTGATAATTTTTCCTCAAATAGTTTCATTAGAGAGGAGATGACATTAATGGTGGAAAAGGAACTTCAGTCCAAGAGTGCAAACATAAGCCACTATGAATTTTAACTCTAGCTACTTTTCTCCCTTGAAGGTAAATGTGTTTTCTCGATAGAGTAAATGAAACTATAATTATATCAGCTCCTCTCAGTTGTAGTGAAATATAATAGAAGGGAAATAAACTCTTTCCTGTAAAAAGTGACATTTGGAGTCAGTCATGCTTAAAGAAAATGTTATTTCTTTTTAGAATGACTGAAATGTTTATTCAGACTGTTATTCACTCATTTGAATAGGGGTATTAATTAGTTTATCAAGCTGTAAGCTTAAGGTAGAAAACATAAGAATTTCATTGGCTTGTATGTAGACATACAAGTATGAGGGAAGTACTTAATGTTCACGTGAAAGAGTATGAAACTCTTGGGAAATATTAAAAAATAATGAACAGAAAACTAAAAAATTATGAGTCAATTTCATAGAACCAATCAAGGTTCACTGTGTCAAGAAAGCTAGGGTAATTGCCCAAAGTTTGAGAATGCAAGTATGCTCATATAGTGGCTCCTTGTCAACTCATGCTTTATTGTTTTACAAGAGTTTGAAATTTTAGGATGTCTGGAGACCCAAGTCTGATGATGATGCAGTATCAAAAATGGCTAAGATAGACACCAAACATGTAATGATCTACTGTGAATTAGAATTTGATTTATAATTTGAAAATGCAGATCAGTATTGCATTTACTCTTAAATTTGATGCAGGTAAAGTTGAGGCATCAAGAAAGGACTACCAAACCACACAACAATAAGGAAGAAAACTAAAAATATTATATTTGTGGAGTTCTAGTCCCTTATAACTCTTTAAAAAATTAAATAATAGTAATACAATCCCTCTGGTTTCCCTTCTATATGACCAAACTAAGTACTAGTTTGACAAGAATCTACAAGATCTATACCCTTGGACATATAGATTACTATAGCAATTTCTAGACTATCCTATCCATACAATGTCAGAATCAATTCCTGATCCAAGCTCCCGAACTTCCAAACTGATATTTTGGGGAATGAAATCATTTAATATGAACATCTTGATGCTTCAATATGTATTTTGCAACTTATCCCAAGAATTGAGAATCTCTTTCATTACCTTTATCCCGATCTGGAAACATGTGATCTGCCTTAGGGGCTATGGATCTCTCTAAATCCAATCTCCTAACTATGTCATGGTGCTTTAAAATATCTCATAGAGCACAAACCCAAACTTCATCTTCGATCATTACCAGTTAATGCAAATTTGGTGGAAACCCATTTCTATAGGGATTTCACTTGTTAACATCTTAACAGTGCTTGCAATTTTTTGCCAATTAAATCTTTGGTTGTTCCTTGATCCATCTACAGTCAGATAGTTTTCAGTTACAAATTATTTCCTAAGATTCGGGAATAAAATTTTTGCATACACCTTCACCACTACATGATTCCTAGCAATCCCTGATTAAACTAGTGACGCAATTCAGAATTGGAATCTTATCTAGTTCCTCCCCATTCCACCTAGAATTTTATGCTCTTTTTTTGGATCCTTCTATCCACATGTATCTTCATTCCTGAATACATGGAAACATCTTAGATATTCAAAACTTTGAAAGCTAAGCAAATTGGGCACGTCCTTAATAATCATTGACCTTTGCTTCTAGACACACAACATTGTCTTGTGTCTTTGGGCATTTTGGAATCAATAGGAAAACTAAAAATATGCTTGTTAACCTATGATTGGATATATATTTTAACTAAATCTATCACCTCACGTGGTTTTTTATATTACTATTGACTATTTCAAGACCAATGAACTGCATTACACTAGTACTTTTGTTCACTGCAATATTTTACACCATAAGCTTACATAAGGAAATAACACATAAATAGAAATAAAAGTTGTCATTGATCATTATCAATCAATCTCTAACACTACAAGAAATTTTCATTTCCAATGGAGTGGAATACTGATGTTATATCCCCCCCATAATGTGAAATTTTCAATTATTAAAAAAACATAGAAAATAGGAGCACACACCACAATAGAAAACAAAACAAGGAATCACATAGTTGTTGGTGATTAATGAGAGCATGTTGAGTGTCCTCCTTCCTTTGTTGCATCATGTCTCTAAAATTGAATTTATTTGGATCACAGTCTTTCCAATCTGTTTCTTCAACCAGTCCCCTTTATGGTGAGTAGTGACACAATACTCAAAACAAAACAAAATTTCACAGTTTCTGCCTTGTGTTTCCTGTGATAGGGAAGTGGCATATAGTAAGCACCATGTTTATAATTTCATTTATCCAAGACTTGAAAATAAATATCAAACACATCACATCAACTCCTTTAACAATGTTATGTATGAGAAAATGACTATTACATATTCAGTCAACAAAAATTTCATTGAATTTTTACATTTTCAGTTTGAGACATTTTTATAGTCCTCCAGGGCAACTTCATTTGAAACAATGTTTGAAAGACATGTCAGCTCATGGATTTAGAAAAAATATCAGAGTCCGACATAAGAACTTTTATCAAATGTTTTTTTTTACTAGGTAATTATCAAACCTTATGTCTAGCTATGAAGCTCTAATCAGAGTCCTGCAGCTTCCAATGACAAACTTGAGCTAGTTGATCTTTACCCTAAGGGTGTAGCACGTGATTTTTATATCATATCTTTTCCACATTTCCATCCAGTTTATGGGCTGCTTACCTCATTTGAGAAAGAGAGGTTTCATTCCAGGCCACACATTATCAAGTGTTCCTCAGTCATTGCACCAAAATTCCTCTTTATTTACAAGTCAACTCAAATTGACAAGTTGTTTCTCAAGGTATTCTTTTGTTAGAGAAAAATTTAAAATAAAATTAAGGGGTAGAAACTTGAAACATTTTCCATTAACAAGTTATGGTGAAACATAAAAAAAAGTGAAATTAGAAACTTCCTAATTTAAGGAACCTACCATAGTCCTCGAAGTTTCAAGTTTCAAGTTTAAATTGACAATAGAAAATATCTGACCAGGATAGTGTACATCTGTGAATTGTGTCCCTTCAATCTTAGCAAATGGTTTGATGTGCATATTTATCATACTACGATCATTAAAATTTCTAAGATTGATACTTATATAGAAAAAAAAACCCCATTTTGATTAGAAAATAACTCTAAACAATATCAAAACCTCAAAATTTTTAAGTTGTGTATGTGTATTCAATTGGATATTTCAAAACAATGTGATCTAACATGGTGACTGAAACTACAAATGAGCCTCAAGGGATACTAATAACTTATATTTTTTAGAAACAAAATCATTTTCAAAACAAAACAACATTGGTAATATATTCTCTTAAAGAAAATCTACCAAAATATTTTTTACATTGTAGAATAAATACTCAAGAATAAAACATAACATGAAAGTAATTGCACAACACTTCATAAAAAAGGGAATTCAAAAAATCCCTATCCACTTACAGCTAAAGAGAATTTAACTTTCATAAAATTATCATCTCCCATGCAAAATTAACAGGTTTAAGCAACCCATTTGGAGATGGGGCTGAATATTTTAAAGCATACTATGTGGTAGAGTTAATAAAGAGTTTTAGTGCTTGTTTATCAATGTACACACAAACTGTACAAGGGATAACCCATTAGCTACAAATAAATCCTCTTCCAATGAAATTGCAAGCCACCACAAAACATACAAGGGAACACCATTAGGTTTTCATAGTTAAATACTTCATAGCATTAGAAACTCTGCTTTAATTTACCACTTGTAAAATTTTGTATGTACCACAACCACTTTCAATGCAGTAATAGAAATATTTTTTTTGGTTCAAGGATACACAAATGCCAAAGGTTTCTTGGAGATCATAGATAACCCTAGTTTAATATATTTTTTATGCTCCCTTATTCCTATTCTTGACATGTAATGTGGACCTCTTAAATGACCAGAGAAGAACACCTTCCTACCAGAAATACCGAAATAAAATAGACCATTCTACAAGGATTCACAGTAACAGACAACCACAGTCCATATAACACAGTGATAGTTATTATATTTATTTTCAAATAAATGCTTGACATGTGTTATAGAGAGATATTTATGACTATTATAAAAAACCATGATGCATAAAATAGGGAGCATGATTGATTCATGAAGAGAAGAAGGAATAGTAAGAAAAATTCTTGAATGCAACACCAAAACAATATGACATCAAACATGAAAGAGGAAGACATTACTATTTTACTATCAAGAACATAGGACACCACTGTGGTGAGGGCTATATAATAGTGTTATGGAATGTTTTTGTGAATATGATGAGTTACCATGGCTATCATGGAAGACTAGTACTGTGCAAAATTTTCATAGAGATTAGGTCCATGTTTTCGAAAGTAAACATGTCATGAAGAGACATATCTTCAAGTTTCAAATTAGTGAGATGAGTTTAAAGTATCATATTGTGACCAATGGAAGTGAATGCATTTAAAATGGTGTTCAAGAGAAATTTGGAGTCAAGAAAACATCGAGGACAATTATATTAAGCAAAGCAGGGTCATTGTTATTCAAAAGAAGTAGTGGGGTAAATTCTAATTCACAATAGATCATTACATGTTTGGTGTCTATCTTAGCCAGTTTTGATATTTACATTTTCTTACTTTTTGGTTAATTGTATATACAAGTCTTTATTTTTCAAAAACATAAAATTGATCTAAAGGAGGGAGATATAGTTTCACAAAAAGAATGAGAGAGGAATCAGTTACCTATTCACTCAACAAATATGTTATTTCAATAGGAGCAACATTTTGACTTCAGTTTAAAAGAACTGGCAGAAGCCACTGACAATTTTCATGAAAATGAGAAGCTTGGACAAGGTGGTTTTGGAACCGTATACAAGGTGAACCTCTATTCCCTAAAAGACATAGTGTTTCCATGGATTAGGAAATCTTTTTAAATATACATAAAGAAGTCTTATTTTTTTTTCATCTTTCAGGGAAGAACAAAAGATGGAAAGGAAATAGCAGTGAAAAAACTGTCTGCGAAGTCAACACAAGGTAATGAACAATTTATGAAAGAAGTGAAACTTGTGGCCAATGTTCAAAATCAAAACCTTGTGAAACTATTGGGATGTTGCACTGAGGGAGATGAAAGGTTGATTGTTTATGAGTATTTTCCCAATAAGAGCCTTGACACCTTCCTCTTTGGTAAGTTACACTTGGTTTCATGATCATTCCATTTCTCATCGAGATTTTTAGTATTCCAACGTTGTTTGAAACACATGATAGTCTAAGAATTGGGATTGCAAATCTAGAAAAGTTTAGACTGTTAGATTAGCAAAAATGTTATAACATTATCTTTGGGATTGCTCGCAGGCTTCTTTATCTTCACGAGGATTCACCAATGAAATTATTCACAGAGATATTAAACCAAACAATATTTACCAATGGGATTGGCCTCCATACAGAAAGGTAATATGTCCATTAAGATTCTTGTTTGTAGCAATTTACTTGTATTTTTATGGTGATGTCTGTTAGGAAACCCTAGCTACATTACAAATCTAGCTAGAAAACCCTAACACTGAGAATGTAATGTTGTGTCCTCTAGAGTCTTTAAAGAAACATACTAGTATTAGGATGATGAAAAATTATCATGAAGCCCTTCCAGTATTCAGATGATGCACAATGCTCATGAAGCCCTTCCTCCCACCTGCGATCCAGCTAAGATAGAATGAATTGAGTTTGATCACTTTTTTTTTGTTTATATCCTAATTTGGTCAAAATTTCTACAATAAACTTAACTATAGTCAAAATTTTGACCTTTTTGGGACATAAACAAAAAAAAGTGAAAATCACAAGCCAAAATGGCCTTTGGTCAAAAATCAGGCCCAAATGTATTAGTGTGCATATCTGTCAACCAAACTTCATAACAGATAGCAAAACCATATGATCTTCAAACTAGAAATCCAAGAAACATTGTAGACATAAAAAACATCATAGTAGACATGTTGATATCAATGAAAACATATCCAATTTTCCAAAAATCTCCCCCTTGGCATTGATGGCAACATATGATGGGAAAAACAATAAAACATAGTAATGCAATCAGATACCAACAATATCCACAATACATCATTATCTTTCAGAGTCTCTCTAACTATTCTCTACTTCAACACCTCTTCTTTATCTCTTCTTCCCTTGGGAACATGCTCTCCTTGGTTTCAGTTTGATTACACAGTCTCATCTCCATCAAATTCTCCCCTCTTCTTCCATTTGTTTCTTCCCCTTGGATGTACACCACTCTTATTTCTTATGTGAAAGTATATATGAACTTGATTCTCTTATCTGAGATACTCTTTTCTCTCTTCTGATCTCCTCATCTGTAAACTCTTTTGATCCTTTCTTCTGATCTAAAAAATATGATCTCTAATAACTCTGATCTATATTTTTTTCCACATATGGTTCTCTCCCCCTTTAACATCAATTAAAAAGGTGTATCATCTTCTCTTATACAACTTGGTTTGTCATATCAATGTCTTCTTCCTTTTCTTTCTCTTCTTTCACTACCTTTCCAAGCTCATCTTTTCCTTATTTCACACACATCTCTAAGCCACTAAACACATCCAACTACTTGTTAAACACCAAGTACTTAACTTAATGATTTATGCGATTCCTTGTAGCTCGCTTCAAACATTAAACTTTTGACCAATCAAATTTTCTTTACCATGCTTACTACTACTCCTCCTGAATAGTAGCCTCCATATATCAATGTAGTTTTAAGATTTTTCTTTGAATCATACTAGAAATATGCAATCCTCCACATATTAGTTTTGATTGGGAGGGGTAATGACCCCTAACTTGCCTCTAATATTAGGCTCTTTGCTGGAGATGTTCTTTATTTTCTTGTTCTTGATCTTGATTTTGTGTTTCTATCCTTTTCCAACTATCTTCTCCTTCTCCTTTTCTTTGTTTTCTTTTTGTATGTCCCTGCCATTTTCTTGCATATCCCTATTCATCTCCTCTGGTTCAAACTCATCCTCTTTTATGTATCTTCAATGTTAAACAATCTTGGTAGATATATTTCATCTTAGACATTTATAACATTTTCCCCTTTTCTATCATCATTCCTCATCATAGAACATGGACATCTACATCTTTGTGTTATAATAGTATCATTTATCCTTCTCACACCATTGGCTCTTTTTGAGGCATGATCAATTCTCTTTCCTCTAGGAAAATGATTCTTTCTTCTGCAATCTGAGGCTCTATGTCCATACTTTCCAAAATAAAAAAAACTACCACTGAAGTTATGAGGTTTAAGTTGTCTTTCCATAATCTTCTTGTTGTTGTTCCCCTTTATGCCCTTTCACTTCTTCTGAATCTTCTTCTTCTTGTTTTCTTTGTCCTTCTTCTTCTTACCCTTATCCTTTAGCTTGGATTTGTCCTTTTATTCTTTAGCTTTGCTCTTCTTCTTTCCCTTGTTCTTCTATTCTTTGGCTTTAGGCTTGTCATGACCAGACTTGGAGCGTTTTCCTTTCACATATCTAAGACCATTGTTTTATCCTTAAAGTAATGCCTCAATTTTACTTTCCCTAAGCATGAAATTCTCCACATGGATATTTTTAGTTTCAATCTCTTCCTTGATATACCTTAGCCATTCATCTTCAACTTGTTCAACTTATGATATTAGGCAAATCTGATCTTCTATTATTTTACTTCTTGTTTGAATTCCTGGTTCTTATCACCAATGATCCTTCCTTCATTATGATTTAATATTATATATCTTGGTACCATCCATTTTATCATAGTATTTTGTTCTTCTTTATCTCTAGTATCTCTATCTCTTATAGTCTCTTGTACACTAGGGTCCTGGGTTTGAATCAGTTGACATTTTCTCTGATTATCATTGTTAATTCTCTTTCCAATATCAGACACATTAGATCTGGTCAAACTCACAAGACTTTCTTCCACTTTAACATTTATGATTTCTATTAACTTCTTTAGTATTTTTTTTATAACATTTATATGCTTTGCATTTGGTAGAACATCCAAGGAATATACCTTCATCACCCCTTTCATCAAATTTTCCTAATTCTTCATTTCTCTTTATGTAATGTTTACAACCAAAAATTATAAAGTAGTTAACAGTAGGCACATAACCAAACCAAAGTTCATAAGGTGTCTTACCAGGTCCATCTCTAATCTGCACTCGGGTAAGAGTGTATACTGCAATGCTCACAACTTATCTCCAAATATTATCCAGAATGTTCCTCTCCAACATCATGGTCCTAGAAGTCTCTAGAATTGATCTATTTTTCCACTCTACTCCACCATTATATTATAGAGTCCTAGGAGTAGAAAACTGTCTCTTGATTCCATGCATCTCACAGAAAGCATTGAATTAATTTGATGTAAACTCTCCACCTCTGTCTAATCTCAACTTCTTCAACTTTAGGCCAGTGTCATTTTCCACCATTGACATGAAGGCCGTAAACTTACCAAAATATTATAACTTTTCCTTCAAGATGGTCACCCATACTATCTTTGAATAATCATCAATCAGTAGCATAAAATATTTTTCTCCTTCCAGGCTTCTAATCTTTGTAGGACCACACAAATTTGTATGAACAAGATCATGCAATCCATTTGAATTTTATTTCCTAGAGTGAAAGCTAGTTCTTTTTTTCTTACCCAATTGACATTCCTTGAAAAAACTGTTAGCAGGCAAATTGATTCTGGCATCTTATTGTCTTGTCTTTCAATCTCTATTTCATTGTTCAAATTTGCTTACTATGCATTGGAATATTTCTATCTTTTCTAGTTCTCCTTCGATCAATTTTGAGATTAGTTTCCTTACTGTGCTTCATTCATTCAATTTCAAAGTTAGATCTCTATCAGGTACCTTGAAATCATCTTTCTTTGACCTAATGTGTTCCCAAATCGCTCACACATTAGTCAAAGATGGGAAAATGTAATCACCCAAAAATGGTCTATTAGACTATGAGCCCCGTTCTAAACATTACAATTTAAATACTAGACTATATCTTGTGCTTAATCAATTTTGCATATTTATTTAATATCTTATTTTCTTGATCAAATCACAACTTAATCATTTATTTGATTATATCCTAAAGTTTAACCACTTTATCCTAAGATTTATTTAATTAAAAGAACATGCTCCCTTTTAATTAAATGAAAAACCTTTTAATTAAATAATAAATCCACTTTATCCTATGTGTGCACATGAAAAATGAATTTTCTAATTTAAAACAAAAAGAAAAAGACTTTTTGTCTACCCATTGAATGCACACTTTCCAAGATGAGTGGAATCTTCTTTTTTCTCTTAATCCTAGCCACTCATTTATTTTGCCTCTTAATCTCCTTCACTCCCACCAAAACCTTACCTAACCTTTAATCCCAACCACTCATTTTCCACAACTTAATCATATCCCTACATTTTCATAGCAATTCTATAAAAGGAGGCTCTCTCCTCACACTTGAAAAAAAGGATAATAGATTACTCACTCATGTTATGCTATCACTTTGTTTACTTGCATTCTTAGAGAATTATTGAGCACTCTTGCACTCTAGATTATTATTTCATTATTGTATTTAGCTTAAATCACATAGCTTAACTGGGAGGTATTGTAATCTTGCTAGATTAGCTTTTCTTTCCTTGTTCTTGCATTTGCATCATAGCTTAGTTCTTGCATTTTATCTTAGATTATCTCTCATTTGCATTATCATTCAAATCTTCCATTCTATGGTGCACCTTGCAAAGGTCTTTTCTTAAGGTTCATTTGAGAGCTACCATTCACAACTTATCTTAGATTCTTGCACGTCAAAGATAGGAAGCTATAAGATGCTTCTTGAGACTTCCTTCTTCATGGATTCTCTCAAGTGTAATGGTTTATAGAAGTGTTTCATTTTGATCACACATTTTTGGTGCCCATTGTAGGGTTGATACCCTTGATTTTCCTTCATTTTATTCACATTATTTCTTCACATGGTTGTTTTATTGAAGTTTTTCAAGGCTAACCCTTGTGCAAGTTGAGTTGAAGACAAAATCCTAGGGTTTTTTGAAATATTTGATGATATCTCACAAATGGTTTGGCATTTAGGTTTGAAATTTGTATTGCAGGTTAAGGATGGTTCAAAGGTGTCAGTACAAGAATAAGATTTTTTGGATTATGTTTTCGAGAGTAATAATGTTTTTATGATTTTTCATGAAAATTTGTTTCTTATCGCAAATCAACGTATTTATCAGAAAAATTTACATTTTTGGAAATCTATGCAAATTCTACAAGGGGTACATTCTTTGTGTTTTTGGTTTTGATGAAAAATAATGGCTTAAAAATCCGATCTTTGAAAACTAGTCTGTTTTGATAATTAGGGTATGTAGGGAACAAATTAAGGTATTTTCTCAAACTCTTACATTTTTGGAAAGCTCTCAGATTTTTAGTAGGCATCTTTGCATTTCTATTTTTGGGGCCAAAATTATACTAAACAAATCAAAGCTTGTTGACTACGTAAAAGGCAAAAAAAAATGTGATGAGCTTGCACTTTATTTCCAAATTCATTTCATTGCATCTTGCATTCCAAGGTTGCTGATTAAGTTTTATTGTAGGGTTTTGATCTTTTTTTTTGTCTTCTAACAGTGATTTTGCAAAAAGTTTGGCCAAGTCAAAATCATTAAGACTACTAATCCATTTGCTTTGCAGGAAGTTGTTGAAGACTTGAAAAAGCTAAAACTACTCGCATCATTTGTTTTGCAAGTTGCCTTGGAGATACAAATAAATATTGTGTCTTTGGTTATTCACTTTTTTTAGGCACCTAGATTAATTAGGAAGGTTCATTTATTTTGGTTGGTTGATTAGTATGAGAGTATGCTCTTATCTCTTTAGAGATAATCAGAAATCTAGACCTACTTGATTCATTACTTAGAAATGAATCTTGGGTAAATGAACATGTGCTTAATGTGTTTGGGAGACACTATGGATTAGGAGAGTATCCTCTTTTCCTTTGGAAAATCATAAATCTTGACCTCCACTAGCTATTCATTTACTTTTCTTGCATTTACCTTTAGAGGGCCTACCAAGAGAGAAATATTTTGGGAACAACCCAAGTGGGGAACAAGCGAACTTGGCTACTCTGTCCCACTATAATAAAAAGATTCCTTCAATCCAAAGAGAGGGAAGACTTGGCTATTTTCTATTCCTAATGCCTCTTCATATGTAGGGCCTATTTGCCTCAATCTTGCTAAGAAGGACTACACTTGATTGGGTGCTTGTAGGGTCATCTTGGTCTCAATCTTGTTTACAAGACTACAAGGGAGTACAGTCAACTTGTATAGGGCTGAGAGGTCTCAATATTTCTTGCGAGTCTATGAATTTTGAGTGTTTTTAGGGCTATAGGCCTAAATTTTGCTTGCAAAACTACAAGGGATAGTCATGAACAAATATCCTTACTAGACACTTTTATATAGAAGCTACCCGAATCACCTCTGAAAGTATCATAATATTT
This sequence comes from Thuja plicata, assembly GCA_018584345.1. Taxonomy (NCBI): domain Eukaryota; kingdom Viridiplantae; phylum Streptophyta; class Pinopsida; order Cupressales; family Cupressaceae; genus Thuja; species Thuja plicata. The sequence continues at coordinate 854,632 of MU223430.1, read as the reverse complement.
GTGCAAGGATTGATCCAAGTGGATTACCGAGATCAGATAAAGATTTTTACAATCACCATTTGTATTCCCAAGGGCATAGTCTTGGAAAAAGCCAGCCTCACTTTTTGTGAGGCGAAGGAATATCTAGTGTGGGAAAATATTTTGATACTAAACCAAATTGTCCTTAGGTAGCTTATTTTTGATATGTCTTCGATCATGTTAAGACCCATGGAAATCATCTAAACATACACATGATGATACTATTCATAGGGTTTTTCGTTGAGACCTCACAAATGATTGTATCATGCAAGGCTTCTTTGTCCCTTGCTTGATTGTTTGAAGACTACTCTGTGTCACATTTGCTTTAAAAATTTGATTGTAAACTTCAAACGTGCTATTACAACTAAAATTGCTTACTATCACAAATTTCTAATTGACCGAAACAAGTTTTTTGAGTCCAAAAGTTGGCCTTTTATGTTTGTTGTCTCAATCTTGCATGTAGTAGTGAGAAATATTGCACAACTATCATCTAGTTTACTGAGGTCCGTGGTACATTTTTTTATTCGATTTGTTTTGGCCTTTAATTTTCTCTTAGCCGGTTTAAGAAGTTTATACTTGACTATTTTTGGTCTCTTGGTTTAAAACTAGTAGGTTAGGGACTCTTTTTAGCTGAAAAGGATCACCTATATATCTTGGTTACATTCTTGATTAGTAAATTTATTCACTTGTCTATCTCTTTTGGCTATCTTTATCCTTATCTTGATGTTATCTCTTGAATTAAGTCACAAGTGTTGTACACATGGATCTTACCCGCAGCTTGGGCACTTTGTGGTAAGTCATCTTGATATTATGTTACTCTCTTTTACTTTTGAGAAGTGAACACTTTTCTCTTCAAGGGTGGAAATCAAGTTGTCTTGTGTCATCTTAATTAGCTCTTTAAATTCTCATTCATGCCAATAACAACTAGATATCAGATTGAACAAGGAAAGAAACCTCCAATTAGCTTTGACAAATTACCTTTTCCTACTAGGCGTCAGCATCTTCAAGAAAAAGAACCTCAAGTTAACTTAGACAAAGAGGGGGATAGTATTCAAGTTCAGTTTGATCCTTTTGGAAGCACCTTTGATAGCACCTGCGAGGCACCTCTAAAAATAGTTTATCTCTCAGCATGTCTAATGAAGTGCATAAAAAGTGATTGAATGATCTCTTTGAACACAATCAAAGGTTAGTAAAAATGGAGTTAGAAATAAAGGCTTACATGGAGTAACAAGAAAATCGTTTGGCTCAATAATTAAATACCAATTTCCTTAGAGTTCATTGGAATAAAACACCTCCGAGATCTCCCCCAAGGTCATATAACAATGGTTTTGATTCACCTCCAAGATCTTCACATTCTAGGTCTAACTCTCAACATGGAAACAATGTGGAGCATGAGATTACTGAAGAAGAGCTCCTAAACTTTCAACAGGATCACCGCTATCAAAGACTGATGTTAAAAGAATTGGAACAAAATGGTGATTAATATTTTATGCACTTCGCTTATAAAGGGCTGAAACTCCCTCATGACTTTTATGTTGATGGATTGATTCAAAGAAGAGAACCCTCACCTTTGGAAGTTTCCATCAAGGAAATACAAAATTTGAAAAATGAAATGTCAAACTTAAAAAGGGAAAAGGAGAATCCCAAGTCATCATTTTATATGGAATCCATATGCTCTCTACCTTTTGACAATCATTTATACATGATGCCTTTTCCAAGAGATATTGAGATTCCTAAGTATGACAAGTATGATGGAAATGGAGATCCACATGACCACGTCGGACAATTCTATGCTTTGAGTATGGAATTTATGCATGATGACACTTACCTTATGAGACTCTTTCATAGGAGTCTAAATGGCCAAGCCATGAAGTGGTTCATAAAAATCACACCTTCACTCAAGTATTGTGATGAATTAGTGCAAAGGTTTATTAAATAATACTCTTATAATATTCAGCACACTGTGACAATGCTTGACCCATGCAACATCAAACAAAAATAAGGTGAACCTTTTTTTACATTCTTGCAAACATGGAGAAAGATACATTCAAGATACCCATGATGACTTCCAAAAAACAAGAAGATTGATATATTTGTTAATAATGTCATACCTGAGTTGTATTATGATCTTAGAAAGCAAGTCTTTTTCACCTTTAATGATATGACTGAAAGTGCTTTCCGCATAGAGGATATTTTGGTCAAAAAGGGTGAGATCACATTGAGAAAGGATAAGTCCATAAATGGTAATGGACATAACAAAGACATGAATAAGCCTTGGAATAATAAAAAGTATGTGGTTAATGATGGCTTTATTTATGAGTGTCAGCCTAAAGAACCCATTTTAAACTTGGCTAGTGCTATCCTAACAACCAAACAACAAGAAACAACAAGATCCAATGATTCTAATAAGGCTAAATCTTCATGGGCACCTGAACCTAAATGTGATTTTATCCCTTGGGAGATTCATATGATATGATACTTAAGACTTTACTTTCCAACAAGATTTTCACACTACCTAAATCTTCTAAACCATACGAGCCATAAGTAAAACCTAAGTGGTGGAATGGAAATCATTATTGTGGATATCATAAGAAAAAAGGACACAAGATCAAAAATTGCGTAAAGTTGAAACATGTCATTCAAGATCTTATTGAGGATGGAAAAGTTGGAGTGGATGGCCTTGTTAAGAATTCTGATCATAAGGCCTTTAAAGAACCACTCCCTAAGTATGACAAAGGAGAAACATCAAATAAAGATTAGGGAGCTAAGATCAACTACACTTATACAAACATTGACAACGGTATCAATATGCTTGAACCTATGATTGAAAATGTTAACATGGTGAGACCTAATGGACCCAACTATGATTTAGATATTGATGAGGCACCTAAGGTTATCTTGAGAGGTATTGGTTCTTCCACACAATCCCAATCTTACAATGAGTGCAACCACATGATCATGCTTAGAGGTGTCCACTCTCCTTCACATAGGGAAAATCTAAATGCTATCACTTGGAGTCAACCCAAGGTTATGCTCTGAGGTTCTAATTCCTCCAACCAAGCTAATCCTAATCAAGTGGAATCCTCTTCCAAGAAAGCCTCTACTTCCATTAAATCAAGCTATAGTCGTGTAGATCAACTTTAGCGCACTCTAGCCCAGATTTCAATCTTTTAGTTGCTAGAATTATCACTTATACACAAGGAGATCTTAGAGAAAGATTTACAAAAAATAAATGTCCCCAAAGATATTGATACTAATCAATTTCAGACCATGGTTAATCACATTGCTGCTCTGCATTACCTTTTATTTTTTGAAGAAGATGACAAGTCTTTAAGTCATCCCCATAACCTTTCCCTACCTATTGAAATCCAAATCTACTGGATCCAAGTCAAACACGTGCTGATAGATAATGCCGCTAGGTTAAATATTTGTTCTTTCAGTGTGGTTAAGCAGTTTGGATTGTCAGTGTTCACCATTGATCCAAGGAAGAAGATTACTATTAGAGCCTATGACAAAGTTGAAAGGTCTTCCAAATGATTGATTGTGTTACCTATTCGGGTTGGTCCAGTAGAAAAATATGTGGTCTTTCAATTTCTTGATATTCTCCTTGCGTACAACATATTTATAGGGATACCATGAATCCATGATATGTAAGTGGTTCCCTCTACCTACCATAAGTGTATAAAGTTTCCTTTCAACAGTACCAAGATTTCCATTCCAAGGGATAATTCTATGTCTATCAATACACTTACTGCTGAATCCTTAGTACCACACAATAGAGCTGTTGATGAAACTAAGAATACTCTTGTTGATTGTGAGAAGAATTTAAAAATGCTAGATATTGGAATGGGGGAATATAGACTAGATTCTATTGCTACACTCCTAGTCTCCCCTCATTCTTATGGAAAACCTTCAAAGGATAAGAAGCCTTTATCTTCCGCTATGACATGTTATGGTACCTTTGTCCAATTCTCGGTACCCCTAGAAGATGAAAAAGAAGAACAAGTTATTAGAGAATGGATCTATAGAGATAGTGAAGTCAAGGAAGTTGTGCTTATTGCAATAGTCTCTCCCAAAATATACATAAAGGGCTATGAATTCTTAGATAAGATGGGTTACCCAGGTCATGGTCCTTTGAACAATAATAAATATGCTCTTACTAAACCTATGATTCACACCAATGGAAGGAAATCTAAGCATAAGATTGGATTGGGATTCTATAATGAGAAACCTATTTTTGACCCATCTCCTGATAATTCTAGTGAATCTGAAGAAGAGGTTGTGCCTACTTGCACTTTTAGCCAAGATAGGGAAAATATTGTTTCCTCTACTTCCATCCTTTGGAATGAAGAAGCACCTTCACTGGAACATGATGATGAAACTTTTACATCACACCAAAATGACGAGTCATATGTTGAAGATTCTAATAGAGAACATATTCATAAGAACATGGCACAATTTTACAAAGAGGACATAGTACTGACTCATAGGAATATGAATGGGATTCTCTCTCATTCAAATAACTAGAATTAGGAATATATGTGGTTCATACTTATGCCAACCAAACTAAAGTGGTTGACGAGTCACCCGTAGGACTTGATGAGATGAGCTTATATTCTACTTTAATTGATCAAGTTAACCACGCTAGGAATCAGATGGATATAGGTAATTTTGAGGGAGACCTTATAGAATCTGAACATCTTGTTACTGGAGACACTAGTAGAATTTGGGCAATAAATGACCAGGTGACTAAAAGTTTTAGTCACGTGACTAAAAATTTTAGTCACGTGTGACTAAAAATTTTAGTCACGTGACTAAAACTGATCATGTTCTACCATTTTTTGCAATTCACAAATACAAATGACTAAATAAATAACAAATTTGGTCATCGGGTAAAATCACAACTAAAATGACTAAATAAATGACCAATTTGGTCATTGGGTAAAATGACTAAATAAATGACAAATTAAATGATTAAATAAATGACCAATTTGGTCATCGGGTAAAATGACTAAATAAATGAATTTTTAGGATTCCACTAAATGGTTTAATTCATAGCATATACATCAGGCTTCAAATATGGATCCTTAATAAGAAGCAAATGATCTCTTTTTATATAATTTATAAGTTTGCATACTTCCCATCCAGACGCTCATTACAAAAGCTTTAACATTTCAATTATCTTAGTACAAATAGAAGCTTATATCAACAAATTACCATTCACTTTGATATACTATCATAATCCTTTTCTTTTTTTCCAATCTAGGGTTTTCAATAGTCTGTACACACACTAGCATGGATGCGTATGCCTCACACTTGAATAAACTCAACTAATTTCCTTCTTGTGAACCATTACCCATGAAACATGGGTCAATGAGTTTGACTAAAAAACCACACAATTGAATCCTGATAGCAATATCATAATTTGACCTACTCTAGAAAATATCTTGTACTTAGCATATTCAATTATTTAAATAGACTTAAATGAAAAAATTAAAGATAAATGACCATTTAAAAGTTAAAGAATGTAAATCTAAAATAATTAAAAACATAGTTAAAGAATTAATAATTTATAACTTGTAATAAAAAACATAGTTAAAAATATTGATAATTTATTAATAATTAAAAATATAATTAACAATATTAAACAATGTAAATGTTAATTTTTTTAATCAAAATTATAAAGGCCTTAATTCCACATAATAGGTATGATTTTGGATGGAATTTTAGCCAAAAGAAAATAGCATGAAAATGGTTGGAGGGAACTTTAATCATTTTCCTTCTATTCCATTTCGTTTGCATTCAGTATTGGTTGAATTACTTGTTATTTGTTCAAGTTCATCGAAATTTTTGCTCCCCTTTTCCTTTTGCTCGTAGCCAACTATGCGCTTTTCCTGGAGTGGTGGCATCGTGTGCCCATGAGATTTGCCTATTTCATATGAATATGTTCTTTGGTTAGTTCATTTTGTCATATTTTTGTTTCAGTGTTGAAAACGTTACCTTGCATTTATGCCTACATAATTTTGCTTCAGACTTTTTCTGGGTCAATCTGGAAAGTTTACTGGCAGATTCGTTGTTAGTTTATGAGATTTAATATTCTCCCAAAAATTAACCCCTCTTCTTCACAACATTTCCATTTTCTCTTCACCCTAGTTTTTTTTGTTAATGGTCTGCTTTTGCGTGTCTCTGTGCAGTGTGGCTGAGAAATTAGTTAAAAATGAAGAAGACCTATTAAGGGCATCAACATCTACAAGGAAAGGTGAGTTTCATTCATTTCGGTAGGTCGTTATGTTCCATTTTTCCCTTGTTTGTTTGATTCCAGTCCACACTCTATTCGTAGCCTCTCAGTCCGCTCAAAAATGTCATTCATTCTTCATACTTCAACAATTGATCCACATTGTCTTTGGTTTCATATTTTCTTGCATCGACCATTTCATTTTTAATTGTAATACCTGCCAAAAATATGTTGATATGCTTTGAGGTGTAACCATTCCCTTTTTTGAAGCATTCTCAAATAGTGGGCACACAATGTCTATATACCAATATCCTACATACGTTTCTCCTAAGTCATTATACTGAATGAAATGACATTTCTTTGGGGCATTCATTCGAGAAATTTTCTTGTCCTATCAATGTTTTTTCCCTCTACATTGCATATGCTTGAAATCTTCTAAAATCATTTTCAACAAAAACCATTTTGTCGAGTTCTTGCAAACATGGCACGCTTAAGACTATACTTTTTTGAGACATGCTAGATGGAGGACTTGTAATTGTGCATTTAGTTATACTTTGATAGATGTCTTTACCCTGTTTCAAAGCTTCCCATTTTGGCGTAGGTTGAGAGATACTCGCAAAGGTTGTGGGATATGGTTGTGCACCTATGCAGATTGTATTTGTCTGAAGTTTCAAATGCCTCTTGAATAGATCCATTTTTCTGCAAATCTTAGAATTTTTTTTTCCAAAACTATTCTAAATCTGCCACTATCTTTGTATGAAGGATTTGAAAGGCCTTTTAGAAAACCCATTCTGTGTGCATCCTTCAATGTGTGTATCCTATGAGACCACACATATTTTTAAACATTTTAGTAATGATCACATACCCTGTCTCTGCAATCATGGAAGGTTGAAACGACACAACATTTGTATCTCACATTGGCTGTGTTAGCCTGGTTGCTTGACTTCTTCTTTGCAGAGCACATAAGGGATAAGTCATTATTCCACAATTTCTTAGAAGTAAAGTTCAGTCTAAATTTTTAAGTTCAGGAGTTACTCTACAATTCATTTCTATATAGTGCTTTGACAATATTTTTTTTCATAAATGAACTTTTGTATTCACTTCCAATAGTTTGATAATAAATTATTTCTACTTATTTGCTAAATAAAATTTTCTTGCAGCATTTGATTGGAATGTTTGCATAATGTTTGTCTAATAAGGCTTTAGTCCAACTAAAGTTCTGCATGAAATTAAGAAGAGGACAAAAATCATCCACAACAACTGTGGTTGCAATCCTCTGAACTAATTTTATGGAAATCTACATGCTTTTGTGGCTTCTTAATTCCATGTTGGGTGAGTCCTAAATCCCCCTTGCCTTCCATTATCAATGATTGGGAATGTTTCCCAGGTTCTGAGAAAGCCTGCAAAACTTTTGCAGTCACTCTAGGAAATATCAAAAGGAAAATGATTGGGTACCTAACTTTGGCAAATTATATTTTTCTATTTTTGTTAATCATGTAGTGCTCTAAAACCTAAGAAATCAACATCTTGCACATTCTGAGATTTTTTGGGCACATCATGGAATTCGTTTCAAATATGGACTACATGAATTGTTTAACATAAACAGTCTAATCTAGCACATAGCTGCAATCATTATCAATACTTCTTGGTGGTATCATTAGCATTGGAAATGCTTGGAACAATTTTTTCTCATTTATTTCTTAAAATAAATAATAGATTAAACTGAGTGTCTTTTTATCTTTGGTTGTTTATTTAAGGATACAATTATGTTAATTGAGTGATATCTTCTTTGATATTGTATTTCTTTAGCCATTGTTAGGAGTTGCCAATATTGAGTTAAGATGTTCAAGTACTCATGTATGTTTGAATTTAGTTTAAAAATTAAATGCAACACCATTTTAAGTTTTCAATGTTCACTGTTGTAATGAATGAAATGTGACCCAACAAAATGAAATTCTAACCTTGCCTTCACCTAAAAGTACAACCATTTAACGACAATGGAGAGTTTTCTAGCTTTTTCTGAACAACTGTCTTTGGATTCCTTAACCACACTCTTTTTTTTTTTCATACAACACCTTTCTCCATCATTTTTACTTTTTATATTGCATCTCTTCTACAATTCTTATTTAATTCCTCGCAATATTCTTCATGTTATGATTTAAAATTTTCATTATTAATTAATGAATTAAATCAAAATGCACATAATTTTAAACTATCCTAATTAACATTTGCTGGAGCAAGCCTAGCCTTCCAAGCATCTTCCAACTCCAATTTATTTCTATGAGCTTCTCTACATACTTTAATTGGTGGGTTCTGAAGCTTCACAAACTATGTCAATTAATGCATGTATTTCTCCCTCCTCTGAAATAGCCCTCTAAGAATGACTTCAACTACTTACCATTGTCCTACAATATTGTATAAATATTTCTTTTTCCAATAAATGATGAATGTACAACCTTTAAATTTCAAGACGTGCCTCATTTAGACATATCACTACTAGCTTGCATTAGATAATGAATTCACCATTTAGTTAAACACTTGGAATAATTCACCATTATTTAGTTAGTATATTGGTACCTTCTTTCTCTATTGGAAACTTAAAATTATAACTGTAGCATTTCATTCTCAAAAAATTATACCTTGAAATTCTATCAACAGTTATTGACAATGAATTGCCAACAAGGCTATTGCTAAAAAAGTTGTATTCTTGCAGCTAAAGGGATTTAATAATGTTTACAAGCAAAACTTAGGCATGATCAACACAACAAAATGCAAAAGGTTTCACGTGCAAATAACATTGTTGGATGTTTGGTGGAAGGCACCTCCTAAAGACAAGAAAGGGTCACATGGATGACCTATGAAGGATGGAAAAACCATATGATCTATAAGGTCAATATATTTATGTAACATGGCTTTGAAGCTATTTGATGTAATAAGCAAAGCATGAAAATGATAAAGTGATGTAATAGGAAGTTGAATGCCTAGATTGGCATAATAGCCTATAAGGGCTAATTGTGGGATTAAAGGGTGGTTTAGGAGTTTTAATGGTTTATAAGGAGTTTATGTAGTTTAAAATGTTTCATAAGGTCATTTGAAGACCATTAGAAGTGATAGTTGTGTCTAAGATAGTAAGTTGTCGAAGTTGACAACTTGTTGTCAACTTTGACAACGTGTTCTTATTGTAAAAGTTGTAATAGTTAGTTACAACTGTCTTGGGTCGGTTTGGTTTTGTAGTTAGAGTGGATTTTTGGTTTTACCATGATGGGAATAAGTTACAAAATGATGTAAAAATATTTCCAAGGGTGGTGGTTGAGAGAGGAATGTGCAAGATTTTCGATCCAATAAAATTGAAGACTATCAATGTGCTGAGTGGGAAGATGAACTTGTTGAGGGAACGTACTGATATAAAGGTTCTAGAGGATGATTGTGGGGTTACACAATGTGTTGAATATGGTGGAGCAACAATTCTCCCCAGATTTGATAAAGAGATGGATTTGTGGGATAGGTTTTAAGCTATAGAGAACGAATAGCAAAGCCAAGGTGGATCAGAGATGAAGAGCCTGAGCATGAGGCAAGAAGATGATGAGAAAGAAATGGAAGTGTTAGAGGTAGCCACAAAAATACAAACAAAAAAAGGGATGTGTAGGAAGAGACTTAAATTTTTTCAAACACGATGATCTCACACTATGAGAATGGAGTGGAGGATGAAGTACTGAACTAAACTTATGTTTTGGTACATGAGGATGTAACAATATTTTTGTTTTCTGAACCGTTCATTGCAGGATTGCAGGGTTGCTATGAGATAAACCATGAATACATGGACATCCATGATGAAGAATGGAACACTTGGAATAAGACCAAGATCTTGAGAGGACAGTGCAACAAGCCACCTATAAGGAAGTACATTTTTGTTGCAGGATACATATAATCAGTGCCTAAAGATTGGAGAAAAAGAAAGAAGCTCACAAATCCAAGGGACTTGGATAATTTTGATCCTTGTGAGTATGGTGCAGGGCACCTCCTAAAGACAAGAAAGGGTCACATGGATGACCTATGAAGGATGGAAAAACCATATGATCTATAAGGTCAATATATTGATGTAACATGGCTTTGAAGCCATTTGATGTAATAAGCAAAGCATGAAAATGATGAAGTGATGTAATAGGAATTTGAATGCGTAGATTGGCATAATAGCCTATAAGGGATAATTGTGGGATTGAAGGGTATTTTAGGAGTTTTAATGGTTTATAAGGAGTTTTTTTAGTTTAAAATGTTTCATAAGGTCATTTGAAGACCATTAGAAGTGATAGTTGTGTCTAAGATAGTAAGTTGTCGAAGTTGACAACTTGTTGTCAACTTTGACATGTTCTTATTGTAACAGTTGTAACGGTCAGTTACAACTATCTTGGGTTAGTTTGGTTTTGTAGTTAGAGTGGGTTTTTGGTTTTACCATGATGGGAATAAGTTACAAAATGATGTAAAAACATTTCCAAGGGTGGTGGTCGAAAGAGAAGGAATGTGCCAGATTTTCAATTCAATAAAATTAACTCCCTACAAACTAGTATCTTGCTGCCCGTGAATCACAGTCATCAAACTTATTTGATTCTAATGCATTGATAGTCTTTAATTCAATTAGATTGGATAGTAAAATGTTTGAGTTTTATTAAGGATCATTCCATGTTGAAGATTGAATTGATTTGTTAAGTTTTGAAGGGAAAAACTCACTATTGGCTGACTGTACAGTGATTTTGGATTACATAATTTGGGTTATTTTGTTGTTCCTTTAAAACATGTATGGACCCTTCCACTTTTTATGATTATCTGTGTCTTTTGGAAGGTGTCCAACCCTGTACCATGTGTGTATAATGCTTTGAGAGCAGGGAAGATCAAAATGGAAGGAAGTTGGTGGAGGTGAATGGTTTGACTATTGCAGAAAAATGTACTCTGATTTGTGGATAATATAGTTGGAAATAATCTCACTGGAGCGAATGAGTACATATGGTGTTTTGCAAAAGTTATGGGCCTCTATGTAAAGGTCTATCAAAGAAGACAACAAATTGGTAAGACTATTTTGTTTTCTGAAATCAAGTTGTTTTAAAGGATAAATTGTATATGTGGCATGTGTGGACAAATTAAAAGAGTCTTATAAGGGATTATAGGGTGTCTAAAATATTTCTTGAAGGGACACAAAGTATTAATGGTTTTATGTGACTGCCATTGTTAACAGTAATATGACAATTTGTAGTCCTTTTGGTTTGTGTACCCAATGATGGGATATGGATGGGTGGTTGATTATTTGTAGGAAGTAAGAGGAGTTCTCCACTGATAAGAGATTGGGGGAAGGAGTTCCTTATTGTTTATCCAAGCATAGGATCCAAGGTCATGATAAGAGTCATGTTGATATGCTATAGTAGACAGTCACAAGCTGAATGGATGGTGTGAGGAGTTGTTCTCAAGGTGTGGAGTCTAGTGGGAAGGAGTTTTGAGTGACCATTGATAGGATATTTCCTAGTAACCACTAGCCTCTGCATCAATGTTGCAACAAAGTCAAGACATAACTAGCTCCCAACTATCTGTTGTATCAAAAGAAAGATCTGACTAATCCAACACCACAATCCAATTTTATCTAGCAGAAATCAAGCATGCCCCTGCAAGGGATGAAATAGAAGGTCTATAGTATATAGCAACAACTTCTGCAGTGTCCAAAATATATGTATCATATGGTGCTTGAAACTCTTCATTGACATGATCTAGCCAATCAGATTCGTTGTAGAAATAAATGCATCTAACACTTATGCATTATGTGCCCTGCACTATATTTCAAAGAAGGAAACGAAGAATAAGAAAAGACTATAAAAGGATATGACCTCAGAATAAAGAAAAGAGGGAAGAGTATGGGAGAATAGGCATTTTATCAAGATTGATTTCATGGACACCAAACACTACAAACAAGCCCTTAAGCTGTGGATGAAACAATGTTGATACAGTTCTATTGTTCCTCCCAACTATAAATAATGCCTACTTTAAAACTAAACGAAATAAAATTGTAGCATAAAATGAGAATAGGATTCCCTTGCACGATGTTCAATTGCAAGAGGTAGTAAAAATATTTAGTCTATTTATTTATCAATTGTCTAAAATGGATAGACATAGGATGTAAGTTTTTATTGTAGGAAATAATTTATTTTTGTAACACCATGATTATCATGTATGAAGGAAATAGATAAGTTAGAAGAACAGTATCAAAAGATATAAGGACAGTCATGAAGACAATGACAATGGTGTTATCATAAAGAGCAATAATGGAGATATCATGATCAAGAGCATGAAAAGATTGTAAAATACTATCATGAAGACATAGACTTCATTATTTTAGAGTTGATATGCCATATGCAATATTTGAAAAGGAAAGTTTTGAAAATCAAGTCCAATGCTTAAACACCAACATCCAAGATGAGATGCAAATGATCTCTCAAAGAAAAATTTATGAATATACAAGATATGTTAAACAAGTGGCATAGGAGAAAGAGACATCACTATTTTAAAGAACAAGGAGCATTTCCATGGAATGTCATGAGAAACAGTAGTAAGGATAGTACAAAATAGTCATGAAAATGTTGTAAAGCACAATGACTCGGAATGTAAATTCAATGAGATTGTTGTTAACAATGGAAAAACAGTGCTTCTTCATCCAATACCTTTGTTTGATCCTTAAATGAGTGGTGTTTTTCTCATAGCTATAAACTATACATACCCACTTAGTTTCTGTCTTACCATTCTACATTGCATCCACAAGGTGATCACATATTTCCCCACTGTAGATGCAAAGGAGTGCAGAGATGCCTTCAAATACCAAAACTGCATGCACAAGGATATTTCTTCCATCCTCCACACTTGAGGGAAAAACAATCTTGTTTAGAGCTTCCATCAGTGAGCCACCACTGACCAAGTCATGATCAAACCACACAGAGCAGTCAAAAGCCGTGAATCAGAAAGCTATGCAACAAAGGAAATAGAGGTATTGTGGGAGGAAGAAAGTACCCTTACCCTGGTGTAATAAGGGCTTCATCTTTCCATATTTAAGTAAATGAAGATATTTAGCCAGATCTAATAATCCAAGAGGAAAGGAAAGAGTTTGTTGGGTGGGAGTTAACATGAGCAGCAGAAGTTGTTGAAAGAAAAATTAAGATGGAATTCAAATCTTACATCTATTCAAAGTATTATTATGTTGCTTGTTGAGCCATTTTAATGTTGATTCTTTGAGGTAAAGTATCATGGCAGGAACTCTATCATGTCATGTAATTTGTCATAAACAAAAGAAATTTCGTACTGACCTGTATTTCCTTTGGGCTCGAGGTTCTATGGGTTTCTCTTCTTTATTCTCTTACTCAAGGAACAGTTTGGGTCTCATGGATGATCTTGATTCCTTTGTTTATATTCTCTTCTATTTTTTTTTCTTTAGAGTTCTTTTTACTATTTATTTATATGTTATGATCTACTTTGATATGCATTTCATGATTAGATTTTATGCTGCTTCCACTGTGTTGTGCATATTTTGCATAATTTATATGAAAATATCTTGAATTATATTTTAACTATCTCTATTAACACTATCTATAAATACCTCATCCATGATTTAACCAATTCAGCAAGTGCACTAGCATTTAGAAACCAGAAATTTAGAATTTACAATGTCAACTAACCAATGATGCTATTGAAACCAGCAACACAAAAAGGACTGCAAATATAAATACTGTAGTCAATAGCAAGTAAACGAAGTGAAATTTATACCTTCCAGTAGTCAATAGAACATTGATAAGTCAATGGTGGAAAATATTTGGTGATACTGAATAATTTTTAGTCAATGTAGCAGATCATTGTTAGATGTTGCAGATTTGTATAGCTTAGCACTGATCCAGTCAAGATACAAATAGAGTACTTTTTCAACTATGGTCTTGTGCATTCAAGTCACTGGTTATTGTGTAAATGACAACAATTGTTTTGTATACACTATACAGTCTTTTTCTTCTGCCTCAAAATCGTCGCTGGTCAAATGAGGGAGAGGATTGACTGATTGAGGCATTAATGATGGACACTTACTAATATCTATATGATCTTAGTGATGCTATTTCAGGGTTGATGTGGCACTAGGTAGCCTGCTCATAAGTTGGTACTGCATTTGTTTCTGGTTTGGCCAATAGAGAAATAATGCATGTTTATATCCAAAATCTCAGCATAAATCATATCTAAGACAATGATGATATCATGGTGGATTCATAATAATAAATTATGTTAGTAAGGAGTTAAAATTTAAACCCATTGGATTTGACATTTTGATCAGCCCCATATTGGTCTAGTTTGTATTTTTTTAAGTGTCTCTAATATCATACTATCTTCCCATATTGGTCTAGTTTGTATTTTCTACAGTGTCTCTAATAACATGCTATTACAATAGTATTGAAATGCCCTTGATTACTTTTTATGGTGGTGAAGGTCTTCTTAAGGCCACACTATATGGAAACTTCTACCAAATTCTTTGTTTAACTTTACCTTTAGAGATATGCTCTTGTCTCATATTATTCAGAGTTCCTTCCATTTCTTGCAGCTTGTCAGTTGGATGGAGGCAAGCTATCATTTTTTAATATTTGATCTAGGTTACACAAAAAAAATAGTGCTTTTGAAATGAAGTGATTTATCAATTACTTTCCAATTTTCTTGAATTTTTTAACAAAAATATAGGGAAGTGATTTATCTTTGAAGCTTCATGTCTTAGTGTGAAATAACAAAAATATTTATGATGAAATTGTGAGATACATAAGACTGAATATTAATGTAAAATCTATGTTTTTACAGTGCTTAGAATTCCTTGGGGACTCTCTGCTTGATTTTGTCATTACATGGCATCTCTACTCTACATACCCAAGACTGTCACCTAGGATTTTAACAAATTTGCGCTCAGAAGCTATTAACAATCAAAATTTTGCTTGGGTTGCTGTGAAACAAAATATTCAGAAATATCTTCGTCATGGGTTAGGCGCTCTTTTGAATCAAATAACAGAGTTTTTCAAGGTTGTTGGAGAACGTAAAGTGGGGCAACACCGGTTCATCGCATTTGGAGGAGGAATAGAAGGTCCCAAGGTAAGTAATATCTTATTATAATAATGTGATTTACTTAATTGGATCACTTATGTGATGCCTAATTTCCAGAACTGTTTCAATTGCTTGTTTTCTTTAAATGATCTGGAAGACTTATGTTATAAAAAAACATGAGAGGTTATGAAAATATGCAATGAGTAATCCCTTTAACTATTTCTTATTTGATTATGAAGTAGATTGTGGGAATTTGGTAGACAGCTTGGTTCAATTCACATGATCCTTTTCTTGAATGCAGGTGCTGGGGGACTTAGTAGAAAGCATTGTAGGTGCAATCTTAGTGGATTCCAAATTGCATTTGTGTGGGACATAATGAAACCCATCTTGTCTCCGATTGTCACACCTAAAATTCTAGACTGGCATCCACTGCAAGAGTTGCAAGAACTCTTCTATCAACATGGGTTCTCTCTAAAATGGAAGTTTGTTAAACAAGGGAAAACATTTGTTGCAACCGCAGAAGTCCAACTTGAAGAATTGTTTATAGTTGGAACAGGCTCAAAGATGAATAAGAAGATTGTAAAGAGGGCAGCTGCCCAACAGATTTTGATACTTTTGTAGGTGAGTTGAAGAAAATTTGTTTGAGAATCAAAATAAGAACCATCTAATTGATGAATGTTATTAGAATACGAATTCTTCTCTTTCTTTCTATATGTTGAATATAATGCATGTGAACAAGCTTGATTGCAGTTTAATATTTTTAATGGTAATACTATTTTTTGGGTGAGTAGGAAAGAGGCTTGAAACATGACAATAAATGGAAGATGTCTATGGACCTGGCCTCAAAAGTAATTCCAGATAAGGAGGCGCCTTTGGTTGGCAGTAGCAAAATTTTTTTTTGATGTCCAATGAAGATGTACACTTGCTTCAACATATGGAAGGAAAGCTAGTAAAGGATGATGTGAGCAGATTGGAAGAGGGTATTAGTCTAAATGAAAATGCAGGTAGATATGGAATGGATCAAGAAAGTGGACTAAATCAAGAACCTTTAAAAAAGAGACCAAGATTTCTGGAAACATTAGTAGAATCTAGAAAATGTGAAGAGTGTATAAGTGGAGAAAACTTTACCATGATTATGATCTGGTATTTAAAATTTCCACTCTATTGTTCTGGTTTTACTATAGCAGATTGTCACATATAAAGCTCATGTCCACAGTTAAGGTACATAGTCACAAATGAAGTTAGAGACAAGTTCATAGTTTAAACTCCATGGATTTCATGGTTTCATCATACTATTAGTGGTCTATTCTATATTTTGTGTTATGTCTCATATATTTCATATCAATGGATTTAAATGCACTTGCATATTTTATTTAGCAGTGAAGGTCTTCTTAGGGCTATAATATATGGAAATTTCTACCAAATTCTTTGTTTTCCATGGTTATGATCCAGTAGTTAAAATTTCCAGTGTGTTGTTGCTCCCTTAAACCATCGTCGTGTATAAAGCTTATGTCAATAGTTAATCTCTGCAAGCTTTCTATGTTCCACACATAAATTATTTTGTTTTCTAAGAATGCAAGATAGAGAGTTGAACAAAAGGTGCCTCAAGCTGCTTCAAGTTGCTACTGAGTTGATGACTCTTTTATTGCGTGCAGTAAAAATCCATCTGAAGGAATGCTTACTAACTATAAGAAGTTATAGCTTTTAAAGTTTTTATTGCTGGTTGGGTTTAGTTGTTTAAAATGTTAGATATTTATATATCTCTCCTAGGTTTTGATTGCATTGATTTTGAGTGCTTCATTTCACTTGTTGCTTGGATTTTAGATTTTTTTTTAACAAAATAGGAAGTCTCTTGTGTTTGAGATTGATTAAGATACTTACAGTTGCAGAGCATCTTTATTTTATGTCACATAGTGACTTAAATGTTGTTTCTCAATTATAAGTTTTTGCAAGCTTCCATCTTTGATGAATTTTGACTTGCAGTTGAATTTCTAATTGTGATAGATAAAATCTATGGTAGACATGAAGTGTGAGGGATGTGTTTCAGCTATTCGGAAAAAGCTAGTCGTTGGATGGTATGTAGTGATATTTATTTTCTACAGTTATGGAAGTCATATCTATTCATGGTCCATAAACGACAAATTAGTTTTCTTGAATTATGACACAAGCAACATTTTCATTATCAATTAAATGTCATGGAAATATTTGAAAAGATTAGAGTTCTTTGGAGATATGCATGATACCTAGGTAATTAGTGTTATTTGAGTGTGTAAATTTAGATGTAACTATAGAGGTTACTTAATGATTTCTACTATGGTGTATTAATGCTTGTTTTAATTCATATTGTTGTGTTTTTAATGTTGCTCTGTGAATGCATAAGTGGAATGGTATGACTAAGTAAGCACCAAAAATTGGACCTCTTGGGAAAGCCCAATGCTTCATATTTATGAGCATCACATAGATACAATGAATGCTAAGTGTACCATTCATTCTCATGAAAAATGGATTCTTAAAACCACTACTCATGAAACACGAGTCAGTAAGTTTGACCAAAAAAATACACAAACCCTGACAACAAAAGTCCTATTTAATAACAAGAGATTGATTATAGATCAAGTTTTTACTGCAATGACATTTTCAAAAGCTCTAATTTTCTATAGAATGCTGAAAAATGAAGATGGACAAGGCCTCTATTTTGGGGGATGCCATAGAATATGTAAAGCAGCTAAAAATGAGGATACAAGAGCTAGAAAATCGTTCAAAATAGATGGATGCTGAACTCAAAGGAAAAAACACCATTCCTGCTCTAGATTTGGCTCAAAAATAGTTAAACAACAAATCACAGGAGAAACTAACTAGACAAAACAACAGTGTAGGCAATCATAATCAGGTTATAGACCCAGAACTAGTTAGCAACTGCAGAAATTTTAGCGACACTGCCAGATCCAAAGCATCCAAGTTTGAAAAGAGAAAAATCATGAGAGTGCTTGAAGGATATGAGCCCCTCAAGATCATGGAAGGGTGTGGAACTGATGTGCAGGTTTCTATAATTGAAATTGAAGCCTTGGTTGAGTTACAGTGCCCTTGGAGGGACAATTTATTTCTTGATTTATGTGCAGGTTTCTATAATTGAAAGAGAAGCCGTGGTTGAGTTGCAGTGCCCTTGGAGGGATAGTTTATTGCTTGATTTATTGCAGACACTCAATTCTATATATATGGAGGCATACTCTATACAGTCATCTATGGTGGATGGAACATTTGTAGCAAAATTTAGAGCTAAGGTAATGATCTCAAACCCTCTTTGTGATCCCCATTACTCAACTGTGATCTTAAAAATGGATGGTCTTTTTCATTACAACTTTTAAGAATTTGTTTTCTCCATTTCAGTAATTTTTTTATCTCAATCTAAGAAGATGTTGAACATAAACAAAATGCTATTTCTGGATTCAATCATGTCCAAAGTTTTTTGTATCAAAATTTTGGATCACACTTCGTGACGTATCATAATCAAGATGAAGAAAACTAGAGGAATCATAAAAGGTGTGAAGATGGTCTGAAACTTCACATCTTTTATGATTCCTTTGGCTCTCTTCATCCTGATGATGGATCATGGAATGTGATCTGAAATGTTAATGAAAACATCATGAACACAATTGAATCCAGAAGCAACATTTTTACATCAATGCGTCGAATCACACTTTGTGATCCATCATCTAGATGAAGAGAGTCAAAGGAATCATAAAATACACAAAGTTGCAGACACTCTTCACATTTTTTATGATTCTTTTGGCTCTCTTCATCCCAATGATGGATCACAGAGTGTGATCTGAAAAGTTGATGCAAAAATCATGAGCATGATTGAATGTTCTTTGGATTGAATTTGTGTGTCCAATATTATATCCTAGAGTTTGAACAGTATAATTTAATGAGTTGCTCAGAAATTTTTTGTAAAAATTCTACCTTATCCTATTTATTTGTAAAGATCCATTTTTGTATGATTAAGAATATCTGTTTATATAAAAGTCATGGAAGAGAATATTATTATAGAGATGTACCCTTCAAGTATATGCCATACATTTTCATGTATGTATTTGATCTTAATTTTCTTATGTTCATATTTTCTCCACTTGCACTGCTAGACTGAAGGGTGTTTAGAGACTTGAAATTTTGAAGGGTATATTTACTCTTTAAAGGGTTCTAGCTCAGTGGAAGAGCACCTGCTTTACAAGCAGGAGGTTGGTGGTTCAATTCCATCGTTCTCTAACATAAATTAGTCAACTATATGTAGTGGAGAAATGATCAAATAAATGACCAAATGACCAAATAAACTATCAAATGACCAAATAAATGACCAAATAAACTACCAAATGACCAAATAAATAACTAAATGACCAAATAAAATATCAAATGACCAAATAAACTACTAAATGACCAAATAAAAGACTAAATATATGACCAAATCAATGATAAAAAAAATGACTAAAATAATTTAGTCATAAATTTGGTCACGAGATAAATGACCAGCAATAAACTACCACTGATCACGTGACCAAATTTGGTCATTTATCTACAATTTTTGGTAGTTTATTTGGTCATATATTGTTGTTTTTATACTAGTGAGATGACCTCCCCCATATCAATGCTTTAAAAACTGCTACTTCCCTTCCACTCATGTACCCCGATCTTATTGATTGGTCGCAATGGAACCAACCTACATTACCTTCTTTCCAAAATGACTATGAAATAGCTTGCTACCTCAATACTATTGAGCATGTAGTTTCTTCCACCAGTGAACCAGTAAAAAACATGACTGAGGTAGATATCAAGTACCTTAGTCATAAAATAAAAATAAATTTGAAAAATAAAATGTGCTTTGATGGAAAAAACCACTGTGGTGGTGTCAGAGCCTAAAAAGGCTTAAAAAAAAGATGTATCTAAGGGTGAAAACCTCTTTGAGGTGCCCGAGGCTGAGGTACTTGGTAGTCTGCCTAGTTATTTCAAGAAAGATCTTCATTATTGATAGAGACAATATAGAATATGAATCTTGGGACAACTGAAGCACTTCAGATCATACATTTGGCTCAGTCTTGATAGAGCCAACACAAAATATAAATCTTGGGACAACTGAAGCACCTCAGAACATACATTTGGCTCAGTCTCTGTCAGCTGATGAAAAGCAATAATTCACTAAATTCTTTAGGGAGAAGAAAATTAAATTTTCTTTGACATAAGCAGATATGCCAGGGCTGGACACTAATCTAATTATGCATCATCTATTTATAGCTCCCAGTGTTAAGCCAGTCAAACAAAATTTATGAAAGATGCATCCACACATAGCTCTCCTAGTCAAAGTTGAATTAGAAAAATTTTTGAGTGTTGGATTTGTATGAGCTATAGCTTGTGTTGATTAGATCTCCAACATTGTACCTATATCTAAACATGATAAATCCATTTGTGTATGCACTAATTTCTGAGATCTTAAAAAATATTTCCCAAAAGATAACTTTCCACTTCCAAACATAGACATGGTAGTGGATATGACTGCAGGTTATGAAATGTACTCTCTCATGGATGGTTTCTTAGGATATAATCAAATTAAAATATCTCCTAAAGATCAAGAAAAGACTGTCTTCACATGTGCATGGAGAACCTTTTGTTAGAAAATCATGCCATTTGGGCTCAAAAATATCAGGGCTACCTATCAAAGAGCTATGACTACTATCTTTCATGACATGATGCATAGAAATATGGAAGATTATGTGAATGATACCTTGGAAAAATATAAAAAAGGAACACACATCTTAACGACTTGAGTTTGATCTTAGACATAATGGAACAATTCCAACTTAGATTAAACCCTAAGAAATGTGATTTTGGAGTCACTTCAGGAAAATTACTTGGATATATCATTTCTACTAGGGGAATAAAGGTTGACCCCAAAAATGTCCAAGCTATAATAGAGATGCCACCTCCAAAAAATATAATTCAATTAAGGAGCCTATTGATGACATGTAACTGATTGAATGTTTGAAGATGTTAAGTTGATGATCATGCAAGGAATTAAATAAGTTAATGTATTGTATTGTCATTGATGTCAACTTAATATAATTTGTATGGTCATGGAAATACTGCCAAAGACTTCAAAGAACCAATGAATCAGAGGCTATGCTATCAGTAATGCATATAAGTCAAGTATTCACTAAGTGACTACATACATCGATGAAGTGCACACCGACAGTCAGAGTAAAAGAAGAAGTCACAATGTTACCCGACGAGCCAATGCTCAACATTACCGATGAGCCAATGCTCAACATTACTGATGAGCAGATTTATAGTGTTAACCCGATGAGCAAAAAATAGAGTAACCTGACGGATAAAATTTTAGTGTTTCCCGACGGAGAAGACAAGGACAAAGATCACGATGACAACTTAAGTCACATCAACGGAACAACCAGTTATCACCGATTACTAATTGAAGTGTTGACAGATAGAACATAGAATTCAGAAAATGACAAAATGCTTAGCTTTCAAGAAGCTAAAGATAGAATTAACAGATACTTATCATTGTTTTAATCATCCAAATAAAGCTGGAGATAAGTAATTGATTTAAAGCTGATTTGTCTAGTTGGCAAGAAGATCCCTTTGAGATAAATCAAGATTTTGCTTTAAATCTATTGGCGAGAATTATGGAACACACCAAGAATCAAGAAAGCCAACAAAAGGGGAAATCATGTTTAGATAAAGACAAACCTAATTCATTATGAAGGGGGTGTGTGGGGTGAACAAGAGAAAATAGGAAAGATGCTAAAGAAAATCTGAAGAAGAAGAAATTCTTCTTTCAGTCCTGATCAACAAGCTGAGGAAAGAGCTAGATTCTGTAGACACCGATGAACAGTGAGACAAGAATCACAAAGAAGAACAATGTGGAGCAAAGGTAAAAGTGATTATATTGATCAAAGAGGTAATGGACTTACAATAGATCTAAAAATCTGCAATTGTGTTGTATGTATGAATAGCTCATTAGTGTTTTAGTTTAACCATTGAATCATCAAGTCTCTTAATCGAGCAGGACTTAAAAGTCTTTTACAATTGATATACATCCCAAGGAGTATCAAAAATTTTGATCACAAAAGTAGCATTGGATATGCCTGATACCTATTGAGAGGCAAAGTGAGTGTTTGATTAAAGATGGTAGCATTAGATGCTAGATACTAGTTGACAAACTCTTTCTGAATCCTCTAACAAGGTCACACCTAATAGTGTGTTTGTAACCTTTAACATGGTTGGCTCTTAACAGGGCTCACTTCAGAAGAGTGAAAATTTGGGGTACTGGTCCTTGTGGTTTTTCCCTTAACAGGGTTTCCACGTTAAAATTCCATGTGTCATGTGTTTATGTTTTTTTAATTTACTTTTTTACATTTCACATATGCATTTCTGGATTGATTAGTATACTATACTTATTTACTATGTTTCGGTAAATAGTTAACTGCTTATCGGTAATCATACAGAAGAGAGATTTACAAAGCATTCCGACAAGTAGAAAATTGATAAAAGTATTTCAAGGCATTCATCTTGTAGGATAGAAGATAACTAGAGACATAATTAGTGGTTATAAGTTTTAAGGGTTGATTTAACAATAAATTTGAGGCCACTGATTCACCCCCCTCTTAGTTATTACTAACAGTTGGTATCAGAGCTTGTGTGCTTAGAAGTAAGGTTTCAAGACCTAAGCTAAAGATCACAGGATGAACATACAAGATGTGCCCAAGTTGAACAAAGATAATTTTGCTTCATGGCAGAGCAGAATAAGACTCCACTTATTAGGTATTGGCAATGATGTTACTCAATACTTAGATACTAAATATGTGTTTCTCATAGGAGAACCAATAGTTGAACAATTGAGAGAGAAGCATGAGCACAATTGCATGAGAATAGAGCTTTCTTCCTCACTCTCCGATGCTAGATTTCAAGATGTCAAAACCTGCAAGACTGCAAATCAAATGTGGGAAAAATTGATTCTTGTACATGTGGTGACAAGAATGTTTTGAGAGCCAAGGTAGAAAGCCTTAGAGGAAAGTTTGATGATATCAAAATGAAAGAAGGTGAGAAATTTACTCAGTACATCACAAGAATCAAAGAGGTAGTCAATGCTATCCGAGGAGTTGGAGGTGTACTAGAAGAAGATATAGTGGTAAGTAAAATTCTAAGAACCTTACTGCCTACTTATGCTATTAG
Source organism: Thuja plicata (assembly GCA_018584345.1). Lineage (NCBI taxonomy): Eukaryota > Viridiplantae > Streptophyta > Pinopsida > Cupressales > Cupressaceae > Thuja > Thuja plicata. The sequence goes on along the minus strand of MU223430.1, from coordinate 831,054 downwards.
AGTATCTTCCATTCAA
>MU223430.1:812306-826796 GCA_018584345.1 Thuja plicata | reverse complement strand
TAGTATAGTATGATAATGTAGTATATTTCCATCAATGCCAAAGGGAGAGATTGATGACATGTAACTGATTGAATGTTTGAAGATGTTAAGTTGATGATCATGCAAGGCATTAAATTAGTTAATGTATAGCATTGTCATTGATTTCAACTTAATATAATCTATATGGTCATGGAAATACTGCCAAAGACTTCAAAGAACCAATGAATCAAAGGCTATGCTATTAGTAATGCATACAAGTCAAGTATTCACTAAGTGACTACATACACATATAGAGTGCACACCAACGGTCAGAGTAAATGAAGCAGTCACAGTATTACCCAACAAGCCAATGCTCAGCATTACCGATGAGCAGAGTCACAGTGTTACCCGATGGGCTAATGCTCAACATTATTGATGAGTAGAGTTATAGTGTTACCCCGATGAGCAAAGCACAGAGTAACCCGATGGAGAGAATTTCTATGTTGCTCGATGGAGAAGACAAGGACAGAGATCCCGATGACAACTAAAGTCACACCGATGGAACAATCAGTTATTACCAATGACTAACTAAAGTGTTGACTGGCAGAATAGAGAGTTTAGAAAATGAAAAAATACTTAGTTGTCAAGAAGCTAAAGATAGAATTAAAGGATACTTATCATTGTTTTAATCATCCAAATAAAGCCAGAGATAAGTAATTGATTTAAAGATGATTTGTCTAGTTGGCAAGAATATCTCTTTGAGATAAATCATGAGTTTGCTTTAAATCTATTGGTGAGAATTGTGGAACACACCAGGAATCAAGAAAGCCAAGAAAAGGGGAAATCATGTCTATATAGAGACAAACACAATTCATTATGAAGGGGGTGTGTGGGGTGAAAAAGAGAAAAGAGGAAAGATGCTAAAGAAAATCTAAAGAAAAAGAAAGTCTTCTTTCAGTCCTGATCAACAAGCTGAGGAAAGAGCTATATTTTGCAAACACTGACGAATAGTGAGATAAGCATCACAGAGAAAAACAATGTGGAGCAAAGGTATAAGTGATTATATTGATTAGAGAGCTAATGGACTTACAATAGATCTTAAAATATGCAATTGAGTTGTATGTATGAATAGATCATTAGTGTTTCAGTTTAACCATTGAAGCATCAAGTCTCTTAACCGAGCAGGACTTAAAAGTCTTTTACAATTGAGATACATACCAAGGAGTATCAAAAAGTTTGATCACAAAAGTAGGATTGGATATGCTCGATACCTATTGACAGGCCAAGTGGGTGTTTGATCAAGGATGGTAGCATTAGATGCAAGATACTAGTTGACAAACTATTTTCTAAATCCTCTAACAAGGTCACACCTAATAGTGTGTTTGTAACCTTTAACAGGGTTGGCTCTTAACAGGGCCCACTTCAGAAGAATGCAAATTTGGGGCACCGGTCCCAATGGTTTTTCCCTTAACAGGTTTTCCACGTTAAAAATCCATGTGTCATGTGTTTATATTTTATTACTTTACTATTTTACATTTCACATATGCATTTCTATATTGATTGGTATACTCTGCTTATTTACTGTGTTTCGGTAAATAGTTAACTGCTTATCGGTAATCATATAGAAGAGAAATTTACAAAGCATTCTAATAAGTAGAAAATTGATTAAAGTATTTCAAGGCATTCATCTTGTAGGATAGAAGATAACTAGAGACATAATTAGTGGTTATAAGTTTTAAGGGTTGATTTTAGGATAAATTTGAGGCCATTGATTCACCCCACTCTCAGTTATTACTAACACCTACAAGGATTCCTTCAGTCCATCAAGAGGTTCATATCTCAACTTTTTGCCAAAGCTCAACCTTTTAATAAAAATCTATGCAAAGGAGATTCATGTACATGGAATGAGGATTTTGAGATAAGTCTTAATTAGATCAAAGAATATTTGGCCAAATAGCTGGTCTTAATACCTCCTATTCCATGGAAACCTCTTATTTTGTACATCTCAGCTACAACCACATCCTTGGGGGCATTATTGGCACAATGAGATGAACATGGGAAAAGAAGAGCTATATAATACATCAACATAACATTAGTAACTTATGAAATCAATTACAACAACATTGAAAAAAATTGCCTTGCAGTGGTATCTGCATCTCAAAAACTTAGACATTACATGCTGGCACATACTACATAGCTTGTCACAAAAATTGATCCTGTGAAATATTTACTAAATAAAGCTACTCTTACTAGTCGAATCACTAATGGATGATGATTCTCTCTAAATTTGACATTGAGTACGTTGATCATAAGGCCATAAAAGGACAAAAAATTTCTGATCAACTAGCTGAATTCCTTCTATAAGATGATGCTCCTATACAGATTAATTTTCCTGATTCATCCATTATGTATGTGATTGAGAAAACATGGAAGATGTTCTTTGATGGATCTCACACATAGAATGGTGCCGGAGCTGGTGTTTTGTTTGTCATACCTCATGGATACACTATCCCAAAGTCATATAAGTTATTATTTCCTCGCATGAACAACATAGAAGAATATGAGCCTTTGACAAATGGGATTAAAATGGCTATTGAATGGAGGATCACTGAGGCACATATTTTTGGAGACTCTCAACTCATTATAAATTAGACTAATGATAAATATCAAACCAAAGATGAGAAATTGATTCCTTACAAGAGGAGGATTGATGATCTCAATAATTACTTCATTTTTGTCACATTCCAACAAATCCCTAGAGCTGAAAACAAGGTGACTAATGCCATGGCCACTTTGACTTCTATCTTACAATTAGAAAAGTATGAGTCTAGATTTGAATTTATGGTGGAAGAACTACACTACTTTGCCTATGATTCCCCTAAAAATCATGTCATATGTACCTTGATTGGTCATGATTCCTCTTGATATGCTAAAATTTACTCATACCTACATGAACAAGTCATTCTTGATAACCTAACCTCTAATGAGAAATAAAAACTCATTTGCAACGCTTCCCGCTATACCCTCATCTATGGTGCCTTTTTAGGAAGGATCTAGACGAAACACTTCTTAGGTGTGTAGAGAAAGATGATTCTGAACATGTGTTAGATGAAGTCAATGATGGTGTATGTGGGTCCCACTCTAATGGTCTTGTGCTAGCTTGAAAGCTACTAAGGGATGGTTATTATTGGCCTACTATGCATACAGATTCCGTGTTCTACACTAAGTCTTGTAAGAAGTGTCAGATGCATGGGAATTTGATCCATGTTCTAGGAAGGGAACTTATTGCATATGTTACACATTGGCCTTTTCAATAGTGGGATTTTGATTTGGTGGGTCAAATGCATCCTAACTCATCTAGTGGACACAAGTTTATCATTACTGCAACAAAATATTTTACAAAGTGGGTTGAGGTTGTTACTAGGAAACAAGTGTCTTTGTTCATCCTCAATCATATCATATGTTGCTATGACATACCTTCCTCCATAGTTACTGATAATGGAGGAAAATTCAAAAACAAGGATCTCAAGGAGTTATGTAAACAATTCAAGATTAAACAACAATGGTCCTCAATTTACTACCCTCAAGGTAATGGCTAGGATGAATCTTCTAATAAGACACTGTTAGAATGATTCAAAATAACTGAGAGGGGCGGTGAATCATCTCTCCTAGGTCCATATGTACCAGTTAAACTTTTAAACACTTCAACCAACTCAGATCCACTCAGTAATCCACTCGGTCTCTATAGCATATAATCAATAACATAAACTTGTAGTTTATTGTCCTAATGTAATCAACTTGCAAAATATAAAACTCTTAACAATACACCACATCAAATAACATTCACACAAGTATGACACCAGGATTTAACATGGAAACCCAATATGGGAAAACCACCAGTAACATGCTATCAATTTTTCACTCTTTTGAAGTGAGCTTTGTGAAAATCCAACCCAGTTAAAGGTTACAATAGACACTATTAAATGTGACCTGGTTAAAGGATTTAATCACCCTATTAAAAGTGAGCCTTGTTAGAGGGCTTAGACCATTCCATTACAATGTCACCTTGTTTAAAGGATTTAACAATATAACTATTAGGTCAACCTTGTGTAAAAGGATTTTGTAACTGATACAATGGTTATAAGTAACATAAAATTGTGATCTGAAACATACAACTCACTTTGCAAATACATTTCCAATTATAGATCAAATGCTAATTGACTGACTAGCCTTCATTGTCATCTCTATCACTTAGATCTTCTTGAAAATCCTTCAAGCAATCACCACTATGTAGTCCTCTACTGCTCTCTTCAACCTTCTCTTCTTCTTCTTAGATTTTTCTAATCAACTGAATTAACCTCATACACAAACACACATAAACTACAATTAGGTTAATCTTATGCCTCTCTGATTAGGTAGCTGAATCTTTTTCCTCTTATCCATCATCGTAGATCTTAGGTTTTGGTCAGATCCAATGAATTCTTCCAACATTTCATTTCCATATACATTGTAGAATACATCATCCCTCTTGAATTCATACATAAAATTGTTAAACATATATTAAATGCTCATTTAATTCTGCACAACAATCATCCTTATCTTAAATATGCTTTACATATCCCAATAAAATCAATTATGTTGGATGGGATCTCAAATCTCTCTCAATCTGTCAAAATACTGACACTCAGTCAATACTGTGTTCTTCTGCTTGGTCATCATTAGATAACTTAGTAATTCACTGACACTCGACAAATAATGATGCTCGGTCGACACTTGCATCACTCGGCACAAATATAAGTTCCTTAATCTTCTGCTCTATTACTCATTCAAAAATAATCTTGTAGTCATCCAAACTTGACTTAGACTTAAGATAAACAATATATTACCTTTTCAAGGTGCGATCTCATCAAGTACCCATTGTAGTTTCGCATAACTCAACCATTTCACCATGTCTTTTTGTTATCTCTTCTTTTCAAATCTTCTTCATCAATCAATTGATATGGAACTTTACAAGATAGCAATTGTCTTACCAGTTAAGGTTTGACATCAATAGAAATATAACAATTATTTCAATTTTAGTTTCCAACAATCTCCCTCTTTGGGATTGATGGAAAACACATGCAAACAAACAACATATGCAAGGTTCCCAAACAATCCAAAAAGTATGTTCTATAAACAAATTTTTATTAATTTCCTTAGCTTCATTATGATTCTCTCCAATACAAATATTTCTCCCTCTTGGATAGATTTCTCTTTGTAGCTTATCTCTCTCATATATTTGTCCCTCAATTGTATATCTCCCTCTTTGTTTCCTTACTGATTTCTCTTAAAGTATATCTCCCTCTTTGACAACAATTCCAAGACATACATTTTCATCATGTAGATATCTTTGTGTTAGGTTTCTGAATTCTATGCTCCCTCTGTTATCTTTCTTATGAATGATCAACATCTTCTTCTTAACACTTCATAGCTTTAGGAAACTTCTAAAGTGTGAACACCTTTTGCATCAATCGGTTAGATATTCTATGTAATAAATTTGATGCAACCACTCCATATGATCTCAGTTAGCCTCAGATAGGGGAATCACCCCTAATTTGTCTCTTAGATACTCATGAGAATCCCTAGGTAAAGCCTTAGTAAATATATCTGCGAACTGTTCCTTTGTATTAACATATTCAAGTCTTACTTCTTTGTCTTGTACTAGCTCTCTCAAGTAATGATACTTGATATCAATATGCTTGGTCTTTGTATGCATCACATGGCTCTTTGAAATATTTATAGCACTAGTGTTATCATAAAAAATAACAATTGGTTAAGTGATATCTTCCTTCATACCTTTCAACAATTGTGTGATCCATACTATGTTTGAACAATTCACTGTTGCTGCAACATATTCAAATTTTGTCATCAACATTGCCTGCCCAATTTGTATATGTGTAAAATTTCAATTCAAACTTCTCATTCTTGTTGTAATATATTCCATAGTCCTTTGTTCCTTTCAAATATCTCAGAATCCTTTTCACTTCCATAAAGTGACAATATTTAGGATTTGCAAGAAATCTTGCAACAATACCAACTGCTAATGCAATATAAGGTCTACTATGGACAACATATTGTAGTTTTCCAATCATTGATCTATAGAGGGTTTGATTCACTTCAACTATCTCACCAGTCTTTGATAGTTTCTATCTAGAAGCCATAGGAGTACTTACAGGTCTAGAGTCCTCCATGCCAAAAAAATTTAGTATCTCCTTGATATACTTAGATTGAGTAATGTAGATACCTTTCTTCATCTAATATACTTACAAACCAACAAATAATTTGATCTATCCAAACAAAGACATTTCAAATTCATTTTGCATCTCTTTTGAAAATGTTTGGCACAAAGAATCTTGCCCTCGAAATATGATATCATCAAAAAATATTTTAGATAACAATATCCCTTTACCTTTTTCAGACTTTAAGTACAAATTACTATTGTCATTTGTCCTTGTAAATCCAATCTTGACTAAGTAATTATGTAATCTCTCATACCATGCTCTGGGGGCTTGCTGTAATCTATACAATTCTTTATGTAGTTTGCAAAACATATTCTTCTTTCTTGAATCAAAAAATCCTTCAGCTTGTTCAATGTATACCTCTTCTTCTAGTATTCCATTCAGAAATGCTGATTTGACATCCATTTGATATAATTTGAATTCTTTGTAAGCTATGTAAGCCATTAGAGTTCTAACTCCTTCCAATCTAGCAACTGGGTCAAATGTCTGACCATAGTCAATGCCTTCTTCCTGTGTGTAACCTTTGCATACCAGTCTGGCCTTATTTCTTATAACTTCTTCATGTTCATTCAACTTATTTCTAAATACCCACTTTGTTCCAATAACATTCTTGTCCTTTGGTCTAGGTACTAGTGTCCAGATTTTGTTCTTCTCAAATTTTTTAATCTCTTCATTCATGGCCTATACCCAATCTTCATTACCCAAAACATCTTTCACTGATTTTGGCTCAAATTCACACAATAAGCATGTCTGATTTTTCAATTTTCTTCTTGTCATGATCTCTAAATCTTTATCTCCAATAATTTGATCTGGTTTATGATTTCTTCCTACATACTTTGCTAGTGTAGCATATGGTCTTCTTTACTCTTTTTGTTCATCCTCAGATTCATCATCAAAGTTAATTTTAGGTTCATTTTGTGTCTCTGTTTCATTCTCAGATTCCTCGACAATTTCCTCCTAATGCTCGAAAATGTCTTTTTGTAACTCAACATTTTCTTACTCTTGCTCAGAAACATAATTCTGTTGTTCGACAACTTCTTTTTTAGGTTCAAGAAAACTGTTGGGCTCTCCTTCGTTCATGTAAATGAAAGATCTGTAATCTTCAGGTTCTTGCTTGCATTCCACTTCATTCTTTTCTGCATATTCATCAATTCTAACATTTGCACTTTCCACAACTTTGTTAGTGTTAGAATTCAAACACTTATACACTTTTCTCTTAGTGGAATAACCTAGGAATATGCCTTCATCACTCTTAGCATCAAGTTTTCCATTTATATCATCCTTCAGTATATAGCATTTTCTCCCAAAAAATTTAAAATATTTTACATTAGGTGCATAACCATACCATAACTCATAAGGTGTAATATTAGTAACTTTCTTGACTTGTACTCAGTTCAAGGTATAGAATGTTGTACTTATAGCTTCTCTCGAGTACTTTTGTGCAACATTCTTTTCTATCATCACTGTTCTGGCACAATCCATTATTGATCTATTCCTTCTCTCGGTTATGCCATTCTGTGGGGGGTCCTTAGAGTAGACATCTATCTTTTAATTCCTCTATCATTGAAGAATAGGTTGAACTCATTAGATATAAACTCTCCTCCTCTGTCAGATCTCAGACATCTCAAGTTCTTACCTGTCTCTTTTTCAACTTTTTCCAAATAGCACTTAAACAACTGAAAATCATCAGATTTTTCTTTGAGAAACATTATAGTCATCATTCTAGAGTAATCATCAACAAACAATATGAAATATTTATCACCTTGGTATCTTTGTACACTAATAGGTCCACAAAGGTCAGTATGAACCAATTCCAAAATATCATCAAAAGTATAGGTTTTGCTCTTAAAACTAGACTTTGTCATTTCTCCCAACTGGCATTTCTTACACATAACATTATCAGGTTTCTTCAATCTTGATAACCCTCTTACTCTTTTCATCTTACTAATGTTTACCAAATTGTCAAAGTTCACATGACATAACCTCTTATTCCATAGCCATATATCATCATCTTTTGCAAACAAACATGTCTCATTAGATAGATCTAGATAGAACAAATTACCTCTTGTATGTTCTCCACTTCCAATTAGTTCACCAGTAGCAACAAATATTTTAGCTTTCCTGTGATGGAACTCAAATTGGTATCCAGAAGTATTCAAATGAGCAACACTCAAAAAATTATAGTTTAGTCCTTCAACCCAATAGGAATTTTCACATGTGATCTTATTAGTCAGTTTTATTGATCCTTTTCCTTTCACAGGACATGGTTTGTCATTTCCAAACTTAACACTACCACCTTTGCAAAAGTTTAAGGTTTCAAATTTACTTTTATCACCAGTCATGTGATGTGAGAAACCACTATCAATTATCCATCTATCACCTTTACTCAAATACGGAATAAGTGCAGTTTTCTCATCTTCATCAGATTCATCTTTCATAGCAACATAAACAACTTCTATATCACTATCATCAGATTTATTAGATTCACTATCAATGTATTCTTCATCAATATAGTAGGATTTCTTACCTTTTTCCTTACTATCCTTATACCTTCTGAAATCTTTATCATCCCTTTTGTCTTTGTACTTGCTTTCTCTTCTCTCATCCTCTTCATTCCTATCAAGACATCTTGCTGCAATATGGCCAACTTTGTTACATCAAAAACATATTATAAGAAGTTTACCTTTAATTTTTCCTCTTCCTCTCGGTAGTCTTCTAGCCACAAGTGCTTCAAGTTCATCAAGATCTTCATTATAAGTGTCACCATCACTATTCACATGTCTTTCTTTGATTTATGAAGGGTTAATTGTGATTTGAATGCAGAATCAACATGGTGAGGAGTGAAATTATCAAAATTTGATAACTCAAAAGCAGTAAGTCTACCAACTAGACCTTCCAGAGTTAAGTTGTTACCGAGAGTACATCTTAGTTCTTGTGTAACAAATACTCTAATATCATATATAGGAAGTAAGGTTCTCATTACCTTGGTAATAAAAGTATCATCACTAATAGTTCTATTAGCTCCTCTAATAGCATTTACAACCTCTTTAACTCGGCTACAATATTGAACAATGGTTTCACCATCTTGCATTCTCATTTAATCAAACTTACCTCTCAAGATTTCATATTTGGCTCTCAGTACATTTGTATCACCTCTATAGATAGTTGCCATGTATCCCACATTTCTTTTGCATTTTTTCAATCTTTTATGTATTCAAATTTAGGATAGCTTAGGGTTGATGCAATCTCCAACATTGTTTTGGTTGTGTTCTTATTTTTCTTTCATCCGCTAAGCTGTCATAAGTGTAGGCACTATTATGTAATCATCTTCCACATAGTATTTTGCAGCATCTCCAATTCCATCTAGGTGTAAATTCATCAAAACTTTCCATGTAGGGAAGTTCTCTTTGTTCAACCTCAGTACCTCCTTTTTATACATCTTGATCTTTAAGTTCAAGTATCTTCAAACTTTTCTCTACAAGCACCACAAAGCTCTGATACCAATTGTTAGAATGATTCATAATAAGTGAGGGGGGGGGGGGGTTGNACAAGCACCACAAAGCTCTGATACCAATTGTTAGAATGATTCATAATAAGTGAGGGGGGGGGGGGATTGAATCAATTATTCTAGGTCTAGAAGTGTCAATTGAACTTTCCAACACTTCAACTAACTCAGATCCACTCAGTAAGCCACTCGGTCTCTATAGCATATAATCAATAACATAAAATTGTAGTTTACTGTCCTAATGTAATCAACTTGTAGAATATAAAACTCTTAACAATACAACACATCAAATAACATTCACACAAGTATGAAACCAGGATTTAACGTGGAAACCCAATATGGGAAAAACCACCAGTAACATGCTACCAATTTTCACTCTTCTGAAGTGAGATCTGTGAATATCCAACCCAGTTAAAGGTTACAATACACACCGTTAAATGTGACCCAATTAAAGGATTTAATCACCCTGTTAAAAGTGAGCCTTGTTAGAGGGATTAGACCATTCCATTATAATGTCACATTGATTAAAGGATTTAACAATATGAATGTTAGGCCAGCCTTGTTTAAAAGGATTTTTCAACTGATAGAATGGTTAGAAAGTAACAGTAAATTGTGATCTGAAACATACAACTCACTTTTCAAATATAGATCCAATTATAGCTCAAATACTAATTCACTCACTCACCTTCATTATCATCTCTATCACTCAAATCTACTTGAAAATCCTTTAAGAAATCACCATTGTGTAGTCCACAACTTCTCTCTTCAGCCTTCACTTCTTCTTCTTAGATTTTTCCAATCAACTGAATTAACCTCATACACACACATAACCTGCAATTAGGTTAATCTTATAACTCTATAATTAGGTAGCTCAATCTTTTTCCACTTAATAATCACCATAGATCTTAGGTTTTGGTTAGATCCAACAAATCCTTCCAACATTTCATTTCCATCTACATTGTAGATTAATACATCCTAAAACTCCTTGAATCCATACATAAAATGGTTAAACATATATTAAATACTCATATAATTCTCCACAACAATAATCCTTATCTTAATTATGCTTCACATATCCCAAGAAAATCAACTATGTCGGCTAGGATCTCAAATATTTCTCAATCTGTCAAAATAATGGCAGTCAGTCAATACTATTTTAATCCACTCGGTCATCACTAGATAACTTAGTAATTCACTGACACTCGGAAAATACTAATGCTCGGTCGACACTAAATTTTATCGGCACGTACTGGCGCTCAGTTGACACTTGCATCACTTGGCACAAACATAAGTTCCTTAATCTTCTACTCTATTACTCGGTCAAGAATTATATTGTAGTCATCCAAAATTCACTTAGACTTAAGATAAACAATGTATTACCTTATCAAGGTTCGATCTCATCAAGTACCCATTGTAGTTTCACATAACTCAACCATTCACCAAGTCTTCTTGTTATCTCTTCTTTTCAAATATTCTTCATCAATCAATTGATATGAAACTTTACAAGATAGCAATTGTCTTAACAGTTAAGGTTTGACATCAATGGAAATATAATAATTATTCCAATTGTAGTTTCCAACAGACTACTGAAAATTTTGGATAGAATAGTTAACAAATCAGGAAGAGACTGGCACTTACAGATTAATCATGTACTATGGGCCTATAGAACTAGCATTCACACACCTACTGGAGCTACCCCCTTTGCACTTGTTTATGGATATGAAGCTTTCTTACCCCTTGAGGTTGAGATACCTTCCGTAAGAGTCTCTTTAAAGGGTCTTATCACAGATGATGACTATAGAATAATGCACATACATGAGCTAGAAATTCTGGATGAGTGTACAAAAGATGCATTTGACCACATAAGGGTACATTAGAAAAGGATGTCACAAAGCTATAATAAGATAGTTCATTCTCAATAACTTTAGGTTGGAGGTCTCGTCTTGAGAGAGAGTCCCAAAAATCAAAAGAACATAGCATAGAAAGGGAAGTTTGAACCAAATTTGTTGGGTCCCTACATAGTTACTACTTCTTTTGGATCCAATGCCTATTAAATTTCTATGCCTAAGGGAGAACAACTCCCTGAACCTATCAACAACCTTGATTTGAAGAAATTATATGCATTATGCTCCAGAGCTTTGTACATATCTTAAATGTCCTGAAAAAAGATCTAAAAATCATAAAATGTCTTGAAAATAAAATAAAAATCAAAGTACCAAAAAAATTGAAAAAGAAAAAAATGTGCCTTGGTGAAAACCTAGAAATAGGCACCTTGGTAGAAAAATTAGAAAATAATTCAAGTGGTGAAAATATTGAAATAGGCGCTACTTGAAACCCATGTGCTTATGTCTATCAGCTTGTTGCTTTGTGCTCTGAACCCTTTCAACTTCCATCTCCAATCTCTTTGGTTTGGGTTTGATCTTTGTCTAGGGATAGGGGGCATAAGATGTATCGTCCTTTGGTGTGCAATGATGTTTCTTAGTGGCTTAACCCCAATGGTATTTCTCAACACTTCCTTTGAAATGGAGTATTTCTTAACACTTATCAGATATGCTACCTTAAGTCGATGCTTTGTCTACAGTCTAGGATTGTGTGATATTTCTCACCTATAGGCATGAGTCCTAGCGAGTCAGTGATTATTATTTTTTACACCGTGCTTAAAATTAAATGACTGAGACATGTTATGACTTATTTTCTTTGTGTTTTGATTGATTAATTATTTTCACTGAATATTTCTTCCTTAGTCTCTCCAAGATGTTATGACTAGAGAACTAAGGACATGGGGCATGTTCTCTTTGGTTTCTGCTTGTGGGTATCTCTTTGGTGATCCTAGGTGTCCCTTTTTATTACCCCTTGGACACTAGGGAGATCTCGAGGTATATCCTTGACTGTTACATTGTGTTTTCTTATGCACAAACCATTCAAGTCATCCTAGACTCTTATGCCTTGATGCTTATGGTTACTTGCAACATTAACTTGGAAATAGTGTTCAGGTCATCTTGGCCCTTATGCCTCAATAATTACATGTGTTTCCTACATTATATCTGATATAGATCATATTCATATCGTCATATTTGTGCTTGCACTAGTGACGGTTGTATGATCTTGCGATGTCCCTTAATTAGACTCGATGATAAAAATAAGAACCTATCTAATTGACCCTTGCAAATCTCACTTTGCATCTTCATAGTAGTTTTCTTTTTTAGGGTTCATTTTTAGTTTGCATTTGAGTTACAAGAGAGTATCCTTCATCATTTTGGCCAGATAGTCAGTTGTCGTGATCACATATCTTCCCTACCACTCATAGCATTTTGACCTAAAATTTCAAAATCTTGGATTTTTGCAAAAAATTCACCCTAACCTAATTTCGATGTCCTAGATCCATTTTCAGGGTCAAGATTGAAATTTGACTTCATGTTGATTGTCAAAATTGCATTTTAAAATTATTTTCTTCTAGGCGCAATTGACTGCCTTTTTGAGCCTAATCTCTTGAATCTTTTTGAGGCAATCACCATTTCTTCTTTTGCATTGTCATTTCATCACCTTTCTTCTTTTCTTTGACCTAAAGCTAATGCTATACCTTTTTTGTCAACCTTATTCAAACTGGGGAAAATTTTCATCACTTGGTGGTCAACCTTGGTCTTGCACACTTATCAATCATAATGAACCTTATCTTATCCTTATTTGATCAACTCTATCTAATTTATGCATCTCCTCTACCTCATTTCGATTTTGATCCCAAAAGGGCAGCAATAACCTATCTTTCAAAGCTGCAAATTGATTCTGACATCTTATTGTCTTGTCTTTCAATAATAGTACATTTGACCCTATTTTTCAACCAAAAATTCCGACCAACTTGCAAAATGTTTTTCCTTGGTTGGAATGTACAAGAAAAAATTTGTTTTTTTTAAAATCTATCCCCGCGTTGGTCAAAATTTCAACCAATATCATGTTGGTCGATATTTTGACGAACACGGGCATAAATTTAAAAAAAAAGGTGGCATTTGCTTTAAAAGAAATAAAGAAATGGAAAAATTGTAACCTAAAAGGCTTACGTTAAATCCAAAACAAAAGTTATTTGTTTTGTGTTTCATTTGGTCATTTGCTTGGATTTTTTCTTTAGAGAAAACATGAGCTATGGAGAGGGTTTGGAAACCCTAGCAGCCACCATGGAAGAAGGAAGAAATATCTGCTGCTATGAAAGGATTTGTCTAGAGTTTGTAGTTGCCATGAAAGGATACTGCCTCTGTGACTTCTTTGTGGCTTCTTTGCTGGAAACGTTGCTTCTTTTGGAAGAATTTTTGATTTTTCTATGGCTGCAAATGAAGAACCTTTGATTTTTCTTTGAAAAGCCATGACTTCTTGTACAAAACATGGATGCCATGGAAGGATTTTACTATTTTTTACATGGCTGAAAGGTATTTTGTTTGTATTTCCCTCTTGCTGTTCCGAAACTCCTTTGAAATATACTGGGTTTTTTAAGAAAAAATGTCTGATTTGTCTGCAGATTTTGATTAAAAAAATTGTATCTTTCTTTCATGAAGTTGTAAATCTCTGAGCATTTTTTCCTTTTGCTGAAAAAACATGACTTTTATTTCGTTTATGTTGGCATTTTTGGAAATAAATCATGGCTACTATTTGCAAAACAATCTGAAAATCTATATCTTTTCACCTCCATGCTTTACTGTTCATACTATTTTTGCTTTGAAAAAGACTGGTTTTTTTCAAAAAATTGTATCTAGGTATGAA
>MU223430.1:695936-783810 GCA_018584345.1 Thuja plicata | reverse complement strand
GGGTTTTCTCCTTTGTCTCCGGTTTACAGAGATTTCCTTGTTGTTGGGTACCTGATCAGGCCTTGTTGCTGGGACCCTCTTTCCCTACTTTCATAGCTGTGCTAGGTTAGCTTACCTCCTGAGCTTTTCTTAAGGGGGGTTTTTAGAGTAATTAGTTAGTTTACTTACTCTTTTTTGCTTAAGCTATCTCTTAGGTGCATATAATTAATACTTTATATTAATTATATTGCGCAACCTAGCTTTTCTGTTATTAGGGTTTTTTCACCTTTCTATGCTGAACTTTGTAATGTTTTTTCATAACTTAGAGAATAATATTGGGACTCTTCTTTTGAGCATCTCTGAGTTCTGCTTTTTTAGTTTTTGTGCTTCTACTTTGTATTAGGTTATTTGCATGCAGGTGTATTCGGGTTCTGTGGATTTGCATGTTTCTCAAATCCTACATTGGTATCTCTATTATCTCATCCAGTGTAACTTGTAGTTTGTTTTTGTTTTTCTTCTTCTTCTTCTTGGATATTGTATGTGAAGTACCTAAATGTAGGACCATAGAAAGATCCTTTTCTTGGTTAGATGTACTTGATGAAGGGTTTGGTGGTGTTGATTCTTTTGCCTATTATTCAGTATCTTCCTGTCAGTTGGGAGTGGATGTCTCCACATCAACCTTTGGTTTATTTGCATCATCTCCTTTCGTATCCTTAGGAGTAGAATCATATTTCTTCTCTTCTTCACCTTTGTCTTTGTTCTCCCCATCTATTTCTTTTGGTTCTCCATCTACTACATTCTGTTCATCAGTTGTATCTTTATGTTCATCATTACCCATATCTTCAGGTATGCTTGCATCAGGCTTGGGTGACTTCTTCTTTTGTGAGATAATATTTATAGCCTGTATCAATAGTGACATTTGGCCCAGTATATTCACCCATACAGCATCTGCAGTTGTTTCATGTTCATCAGTTTGGTCTGGGACAATAATGACATCTTCATCTTTATGTACCTCTTCTGTAGGATCTTCTCTGGTAATATCAATGATAGTATTATTGAGCCATGTTTCATCTGTAGTATTTGTATCCTTCTTAGCTTCGATGATCAATGATTCTTCATTTACATCCTCACCATCATTTATAAAAATGTGTTCTGGGCTCAGTTTAGCCTGATCTTCTTCATTGTGAAGCTCCTCGGTAAGAGGTAATTGTGTCTCTAGGATTGATTCCTCTTTAGGTGGGTTGATGATCTTATTCCAGACATCATCACTTTCTTTGTCAATCTCAATGAATTTTCCCTCCCATACTTTGTGGGCTCTTATTTTTGTCAAGAACATATTTTAGTGCATATGTCCACTTGTTCATCGTAGGTGGGGGTGGTGATATCATGAGATCCATTGGATAAGGTGTCACCATTTGTGTTTCTTGGTCCAGCATCATCATCTGTGTTTGTAGCTTTCCTCCACATTTTTTTTCTCATCTTCCTGATGTCTTCAATGGTGTTTCCCTTGGAAAAGGTGTTGGTCTCTTTTACTCAGTCTCTGTAGTCCTTGCTTAGATGACCAACTTTATGATAGTGTAAGCATGAAATTTTGGGGTTAGTCTAGCTCCTATACTTTCTCATACATTTTCTCATGAAGTTTGCATCTATGTGTCCAAATCTCCCACATGTTGTGCAGTTTGCCCATGTGTTGTAATCCCAAACATTTGAGTTACTGACTCTATTTGGTTGATAGGTAGTTTCATTTTCTTTAGGCTTCCATGCTTGACTTTTCATCTTCCTACATTCAAGAGATGTGCGCCCATGCATTTTGCAAGTAGGATAGTATTTTTCTATGTAGGTTTATTTCTTTGGTTGTTTCACCTCTGATTTAAACTCATATGCTTTATGTCCTTTCTTGTTACATTTATAACAATTTCCTATGAATGAAGGTGTGGATTTAGGAATATGTTTTATTTTTCTCTTGCAAACATTTGATGTGTGGCCTGGTTTTCCATAGTGATTGCATGACTGCTTTCTTGGTCTTGGATTTATGTAGACATTCTTTGGATCATCTTGGTATGGTGATTCTCCATTCTTTGTATACCCTAGTCTGGTATTGTTGTTGACTCTTCTTTGTCCATCCATAAAATCATCCATCCTTTTGGTGCTTTCTTCAT
This sequence comes from Thuja plicata, assembly GCA_018584345.1. Taxonomy (NCBI): domain Eukaryota; kingdom Viridiplantae; phylum Streptophyta; class Pinopsida; order Cupressales; family Cupressaceae; genus Thuja; species Thuja plicata. The sequence goes on along the minus strand of MU223430.1, from coordinate 781,672 downwards.
CTCTTTTGATCATGTCATTGTGTTGTGGCTGTTAGTAATAACTGAGAGGGGGGGTGAATCAGTGGGCTCAAAAATTTATCCAATTTAATCTTCAATCCACCAATCAATACTTCTCCAATTATTAAGTCCCTACAAGATGTATGCCTTTGAAATACTTGAAACAAATAACTGTCTGTCGGTTTACCTTGTTTGTCCTTATTCTCCTTGATAATCAATAAGCAGTAAACTGTATTTACCAATACTCAATAAATATGTAGAGTATACTAATCAATCCATAAATGCTTATGTGAAATGTAAAACAATAAAGTAATGAACCATACACATATAACACAAGGATTTTAACGTGGAAACCCTATTAAGGAAAAACCACTGGGACTGGTACCCCAAATTTTCACTCTTCTGATGTGAGCCCTGTTAGGAGCCAACCCTGTTAAAGGTTACAAACACATGGTTAAGTGTGACCTTGTTAGAGGATTTTATACATAGGTTGTCACTTAGTATTTGGCATCTATGCTACCATCCTTGAATCAGTCACATGACTGTCAATAGGCTTTATGCAAATCTTACTACCATCCTTGAATCAACCTCCTGCTTAGACTGTCAATAGGCTTTAGGTAAGACCGGTGCTACTATCATGAGTCAACCTTCTGGTAATCTATTAGGATATACCTCAATTAAAAAATACTATTAAGTCCTACTCTGTTAAGAGACTTAATGCTTCAATGGTTAAACTGAAACAAAATGACCTGTTTCTAATGCAATTGAATTGTAGATTTTCAGATCTATTTACTTACAATATCTTTCTGATCAATGTATCAATACAATTCCTTTGTACTTAACTCTTTCTGCTCTGTGATGTTGTGCTTTTCTGTTCGTTGGTGTTTGCAGAATTCTTTAGCTCTCCCTCAGCTTGATTGATCAGGACTACATGAAGTTAATCCTTCATCAGTTTCTCTTCAACATCTTCTATCAGTTCACTCCCCCGTGTATCTGATTTCTTACTCACATCTTTTTGAAGTGAATTATGCTTGTCTCTTATATATACATGATGTCCCTTAATTCTAGGTTCTTGATTCTTGATTCTTGGCGTAAAAAACAATCCAGTAAAATAGATTTACAGCTTTAACTCCCGATTTATCTCGTAGTTATCTTCTTGCCAATTGTATAAATCATTTACTTAACTATGGTTGAATAAAACAAATAAAAAAATTAAAACAACCAGTTAAGTCTATCCTTTAGCTCTGCCAGCTAGATACTTTGTCATTTTCTGATCTCTTTGTTCTGTTGGTCAACTCTGCAGTTCTTCGCCGGTGACAACTACCAGTTCTGTCGGTGTAACTTCAGTTAGCTTTGGGATCTCCATCTATCAGGCATCATTGGATCTTGCTCATCGGGAAACACTGTGTTTAGCTCGTCGGGAATCCTTTGATTCTTCTTCATCGAGCAACACTATCTTCTTCTCATTGGGCATCACTGTGACTCTATCTTTTTCTTTACCGATGGTGTGCACTCCGCCGGTGTAGTCTGTCACTTAGTGAATACTTGAATTTTATGCATTGTTGAAAGCATAACCTTTATTCCATTTATTCTCTAAAGTCTTTGGCATTATGTATATGACCATATAGATGATATCAAGTTGACATGAATGACAATACAAACCATTAACTGATTTAATGTCTTGCATCATTTTCAACTTAACATTATCAAACATTTAATCAGTTACATGTCATCAGTTGCATAATTCTCACTTCATGTTTCAGTTTTTCATTTTCTTCTCTTAGCTCACCAATAGCTTCTATCCTTTCAATGAGTTCTATGTTCATTCAGTTTGCCTCTTGACTCATAAGAATAATCTGATTGGTGATCTCATGATGATGTTCTATAAGTCTTTGTATTTATGACTCTTTCTCTTGTAGCTTTTCAGTAATCTTTCTTCTGTCATCGATAGCTAGTGTTCTTTCTTGCTCAGCTTGTCTAGAATTGTTCATGACATCAATCATCCTTACCAACTATGTCTCTTGACCGATTTGTAGAGATTTCACATGTCCAGCCAGACGTTGATTGATTTCATTCAGACTTGTGATGCTTTCTTTAGATGTGTCTGATGCTTTGCTAGATGCAGATTGTGATGACTCAAATAGGTCATGTATCTCTTCTTCATGATAGTCTGTTTCATTACAACGAGATGCCATAATATTTATTTTATCCAGTAGTTTTCTCATCTTGATTCTAGCTTCTTTATTTTGTTCATAGAAGATATGTATCTCTAACTTCTGATTCTCAATGCTCTTTTCTAGCTTGTACCTTTCCACTGTATGATATTTTCTCTCAAGTCTTAAAACTTTTCCAAATTAAGAGATCCAGATCTGATACCAATTTTTAGAAATAATGGAATGGTGTACTGAGAGGGGAGGGGTGAATCAGTACCCTCAAAATTTTTATCAATTAACCTTTATCTGTTAAGTAATCAATTGTATTACCAACCATATATGCTATCTTATCTTTGTGTAAGTTATATCAAATCATTAACTCAATAAGCATGTAAAACATTCATAGAAACATTCATGAGATGTATAAACACATGACACAAGATTTGGTAATGCAGAAAACCCATGTTAGAAGGTAAAAACTATGGTGGGGATGAAACTGACAAGGCTTCACTATTTACAGAATGGAAGAGGTCGGTTAAGGCTTAGAATTTTGATCACTTCTAATGATCTAGCTTGTTAGGAGTATTATGTAGAGAATGGTTAAGGTCTACTCTTTTAAGAGCTTTAGCAACACTATTTAGTGTGCACTTAGTTAAGAGATTTACAAAGGATTGTTAAATCCACCTTTCTCAAGGATTTATTCTATTTTCTACACTTGTTAGAATGTAGTGAAAAATATTCAGTAACCTGAGTATGTGCAATCTACACTTGCTGATTACAGATCCAATAAAGATTACATGTATAATGTATCACCTATTGTGATTGATCAATACCTCTGTTTCTTGGTAGCCTTGAATCTGGTTCTTGATAACCTAATTCATCTTTTGTTGTTGTTCTTCTTGAAAATCTTAGTCTAATCCATATATGTGCTCCTCGGCTACAATAATCACCACACACATGTGTTATGATATATTACATATCTATTTATACAATGATTTGACCTAAAATTAGTTTCACATATTACAATGATAACTCTATGATCGAAGGTTTTCAACTTTACCTTGATCTCCTAGTTTGCATGTTTTCAATCAGTTAGACTAATTAAAATAATTACAATTACATTTCTTGTCGCTCAAGAAATGGATTTAAAGCTAATAGAAAAGGTAAATATAAAATGCAAGTATTTTATCTGATGTGGAAGTCAGATCCACATTTCTCTGGATTCTAACTGTCTCTTAGTAGACTAGTGCTTAGGATTCTCTTTGGTCTGTCAGGTTCCTATGTCATCTATTCTATCGGGTTGCACTGTATTTGATTGTTGGGGTCCTCTATCAATTTTTCTCTATCAAGTTACTCTGTCGGGTTCCCTTGTAACATTTTTGGTTTGCACTGTGTCATCGGGTTTCCTTGTAAACTTATCTTTCGGGTTTTCTCTAAACTCTGACTTTTAGTGTTGGTGTTACCGATGGTTTCAAAACTATTTTCCTTTCATACTAATGGAAAAAATATGTCTTCAATCTCCCCCTTTGACATTAGTATAAAAATCGGATATGTGCAAATACTAATATGTTTAGTAATGTACACCATGTATTTACCTTGTCATTTATGACTCCCCCTTTGTATATGTCGGTATAGTATATGTATATACACTTATCATCTCCTTTATACATATCATTTTCCCCTTTGTACCCTATCAATTTCTGCCTATACATATCATCCTTAGATTTTGATTTAAATCTATCCTCTATTCCAACAGGTTGAGCAATATCTGGTATTCTATGAACAACATATTGCAGCTTACTGATGATAGATTTGTACATAGTACTATCTACTGCATCAGATTCATCATTATTAGAAAATTTACATCCTATTACCATGGGGGTTTCAACTAGTTTAGATTTACCCATACCAAAATTCTTAGGTACTTCTTTCACATATTTAGATTGAGTAATATATATATATATATATATATACCATTCCTTAGTTGTGAAACCTGCAATCCAATAAAGATTTTGATCTCCCCAATCATTGACATTTAAAACTCCTTTTATCTCTTCAATAAATGTCAAACTCATCTCATCATTTCTTCCAAAGATTATACCATCAACAAATACTTCAGCTAACAACAAATTTTCTCCTTCAACTTTTAAGTACACATTACTATCATCATTTATTATATTAAAGCCAATCTGAATAAGATAGGAATGCAACCTTTCATACCATTCCCTTGGAGCTTGTTTCAGTCCATATAGTGTATTTTGTAGGTTTCATACCATGTCCTTGTCCTTTGTCAATGCAAAGCCATCTGGTTGTTCTATGTAGACCTCTTCTTCAAGAATTCCATTCAAGAAAGATGACTTGACATCCATTTGAAAAACTTTGAACTTCTTATATGAAGTATAAGCAAGTAGAATTATTACCCCTTCCAATATTGATACTGGAGAAAAAGTCTCTCTATAGTCTAGTCCTTCTTCTTGTACATATCCCTTTCATATAAGCCTCGCCTTATTTATGGTCACATCTCCATCTTCATCCAATTTGTTCCTAAAAACCTATTTGGTACCAATCACATTTTTATCTTCAGGTCTAGGATCAAGTGTCCAAGTATCACTCTTCTCAATTTGGTCAAGTTCTTCCATAGCTTTTACTCAATCTTCATCCTTGATTAATTCCTTTACTATCTCAGTCTCACACTTGGAAATCAAAAAAGTACTTTCTCTGAGCTTTCTTCTGGTTCAAATACCTACATTCTTATCACCTATAATCTAATCAATAGAATGATTCATCTTCACATACCTAGGTATCACTAGTTCAGTTCTAGGAGCTTCTTCCTCTGTCGATTGAATCACTTCTCCCACATTATTTTGATCTACTGGTTCATGCACTTTTGGTTCAATATACGTTATATCCTGATCATCCTCTATCACTTTCTTTCTTGAATCACCATATTTCTTAGGGTATTCATCTACCTTTACATTTTCACTCTTAATAATTTTGTTAGTTCTCTTATTGAAACACTTATATGATTTGATTTTAGTAGAATAACCCAAGAAAATGCCTTCATAAATTTTTGGATCAAACTTTCATTTGTAATCATCCCTCTTAGAGTAACATCTACTACCAAAGACTTTGAAATATTTAACATTAGATGAGTGACCATACCATAGCTCATAAGGTGTCTTATCTTTTTCTTTCTTTACTTGCACCCGGTTCAGTGTGTAAACAACAATACCAATTTCTTCTCTCCAATACATCACCTTGAATCAACATAGTCCTTGCAACATCCACTATATTTTTATTCTTTCTCTCAACAACACCATTTTGCTATGGCATCCTTGGTGCAAATTTTTTTCTCTTGATTCCATTATCTTCAATGTACTTAACAAATTCTGTAGAAGTAAAATCATCTCCTCTATTAGAACTTAAACATTTCAAAATCTTACCTGATTCCTTCTCAACCAATGCCCATAATGCTTTAAATTTATGGAATGCATCATACTTCTCCTTCAAGAAAGTTACCCACATCATTCTAGAATAGTCATCAGTAAACAATATGAAATATCTTTCACCTAGATGACTCCTCTATCTCATAGGCCCACAAAATCAAGTATGCACTCAGTTGAAACACACTTTCTTTTGAAAGTAGAACTAGTTAACTTTCCCAACTGACATTCTTTACACATTATATTGTCTAGTTTGACTAGTTGAGGCAATCCTCTAACTGCATTAGTCTTCTTACTTTTATCAAAATATCAAAGTTTACATGCCAAAACCTTCTATACCATAGCCAACTATCTTCAACCTTTGCAACCAAAAATTTGCTCACAGTAGTATTCAGATGGAGTAAATTACCTCTAGTTTTCCTTCTAATAGAAATCTCATCACCAAAGCTTCCAATTATTCTACATACACATCCTTTTAATTCTAGTCTATAACCTTTATAATTTAGCTAACCCACACTCAAAAAATTATGTGTTAGACCATCCACATAATAAACATCATCTATGTTACTCTTACCATTAAAATAAATTATGTCTTTACCTTTAACTAAACAAGATGTACTATTACCAAACCTTACCACACCACCATAAAAATCATCAAGTTTAATGAACTTACTCTTATTACTGGTCATGTGATGTGAGCGCTTGTTGTCTATAATCCATTCAACATTTTTTCTTAAGTGAGAAACCAATACATTTTATCCTTCAGATGGATCTTCTTTGACCGCAACAAATGCAAACTCCTCTTCCTCATTATCTCTTGATTCTTCATCGATAACTTCATCATCTACCACAATAAAGCATTATTTCTTCTCTTTTCCCTTAAACTCTATGAACTTATCCTTCTGTTCACCATTTGGACATCTAGCAAAAATATGTCCAATCTTATTACATGAGAAATATTTCAGTGGAAGTTTACCTTTGTACTTACCAGTCCCTCTAGGCAATCTCTTTGCTAGTAGAGCTTCAAGATCTTCTTGTTTCTTTTCTTCTTCCAAGATAGCTTCAAGTTACCTGGCATAACTTGACAAGTAATCTAAACCATGAATTTTTTCCTTACCTTTCCTTACCAATACATTAGACACTAATGTCGTGAAAGCTACCTCAACTCTTGGAATACTATTATTAAAGTTATTTAACTCAACTATAGTAAGCTTACCGATCATTCCATCTATAGTAAAATTATCAAGCGTTCTCAAATCATTTATAGAAAACACTCTAATGCCATAAGAAATCACTAAAGTTCTTAAAATTTTACTTACCACAATATCTTCCTCAATAGTTCCACCAACACCTCTGATAGCACCAATAACTTATTTTATTCTTAGACCATATTGTGCAATGTTCTCTCCTTCTACCATCTTCGTGTCATCATAATTTCCTCTAATATTGTCTTCCTTATCTTTTTTCACATGAATATCTCCTCCATGTATTAGTTTCAACTTTTCCTAGACATCATAGGACATCAACATATTCAATATCAGATAGGGTACTTACAATGGCTTCATGTGCTTGAGTATTCTCCTATTGTTCCTTCACTTCCTCTGTAGTGAGAGCCATAGGATGAGTGATATACATTCTTGTGACATGCATCTAGTATTGAGTTCCTATACATTTTAGATATAACTCCATTCTATCACTCCATACTAGGTAGTTGTCTTTAGAGAACTTGGGAGGTTCCTTCCTCATCATTGGATCTTTTCCTCAAGATGTTAGGCTTAAAAAAAAGAGGACCAAGGTTCTGATACCAATTGTTAGTATTAAGAGATTCATGATTTCTGAGAGAGTGGGGGTGAATCAACAATCTAACAATTTCAAATTTTAATTAACCACTCAACCATTTGTATCAATGAGCATCCATTGCATGAAAAAATAAACAATAAGAATAAACATCCACAACCATGAAACACAATAACACCAATTTTTTTATCATGGAAACCCAACTGGGAAAAAACCACGTGTGGGAATGGCACCCATTAAAATATGAAATATTTTGAAGTATGCCCGGTTAAGGCTTAGCCCTGTTAAAAGCTTACAAATGCCTGGTTAAGAGAAAGACCCTATTAGGAGTCACTCAGTCAAGGTATTTACCTCTAGCCCTATTATGATCTTTACCCCATTTGGAGTAACCTAGTTAAAGGATTTCAAACCATAATTAAAGAGTCACCTGGTTAAAGGATCTACAATTCAGACATGTTAGGATCTACCTGGTTAAGGGATTTAGCTTGATGAAGCTATTAGGAATCAACAAGTAAATGATCTAAGAAATTAACACTCTTGTCTAATACAGATCCTGTTCAAGCTCAATCTCTGCTTTAGATACTTACAATATTCTCTCTTCTCTCTTCTCCTAATCACACCTTTGCATCCACGATATACACTTGTACTTTTCATCATTTTATATATTTATACATCACAAGTTCATTAGGGAAACTAACCGCCTTACAATTTTTTTACAATCTTTCGCGCTCAATGAACAAACCCTAAAACATGTTAACAATCTAAAATACTCTCTAACAAACTAAAGTCAGCCTTCAAATCCGTTGCACATAAATTTGACAAAGAAAATTCAAACCACAACACATTCTCAAAAGTTATTGCATGACCTCCAATAAATCTGATCATAATGATCATGAAAATGCCAACTCATCAATCCTCATCAATCTTCAACATCACCACAATCCCTGGAACACATAATCACTTACTGCATCATGGTGCATCATCATCGGTCAAGGATCTGACTGAATGTTCTAAGAACATGTTTAAATTTTTACTAAATGACCTTTTGTCGCTTGAAACTTTTCCTTCCAGTTGTCAAATCATGATGAGGCTGCAACAACAACCCCATAAAATAGTAAAGATAAACATATCATGACCACACCATCTAAGTCCAAACCTATTTGACATAATTATCAAATCATTCCTTCCTCGCCTCATCCTGTTCTTCATGTTGACTTGTCATCCTTCAATCAATCATAACTCACACCATTCATAATATCAACTTGTGTGATCATAGAAATAGGATCTAGAGACATCACTTAGTCTTCCTTTATGATCACACACTAAATCTTACCATAGCTCTGGATTCAACCTCTTGAACATCCATCAATATTGTTATAATATGTTAAAATAGATGTAAAACTAGAATCAAATTGAAAGAGTTAGATCACAATTGGAAATAAAATAAATAGAATACCATTACTAAGAGAAACTTGACGTGAATGCTCAAAATAAAGAGAAATCCCCAATATGAAATAGCCAAGTATTCCAATATATCCAATATATTTGCAATATGAAAAATACAATGCTTCAATATGCCCAATATATAAAATACATGTTGGATAGCCTATTTATATAAGCAAGAGTTGATAGAAAGCATGGACAAGGTTGCGACAAGTGTCTCAAACTGGAGGAAGTAGAGTTGTGATGGAACTAAAAAATATCCTCTAGAAGAGTAGATTCCAAATTGGACTCAACCATATCTTAGGAGGAGTTAGAGTTCAAGGAGGACTCAACCATATCAAATGACGAGTTGGAGTTCAAGTAGGACTCAACCATATCAAAGGAGGAGTTGGAGTCAAAGTATGAATCTACAATATCCTCCTAAAAATAATACCCAAATAAATAATATCCTCCTAATAAATAAGTTCACCTAAGTAAACTTAAGTCAACAGTGAAATGGAAAAGAAACATTTACTCTAACAACCCCCCTTAAGTGCAACTAGATTTCCTACAAGGGTTCCTGAGCATAAACCTAAGTTTTAAAAATTGAAGTATCCTAAAGAAAAGGAATGTTATTATGTTAGTGAGGGTATTTATGATGATGATGGTGACTATGATGAAATTGGATTTATTTCTATAAAGGATGATGAACCTATACATGAGGAAAAATCCTTAGTATCTCATGTTGAAAAGAAATCTGAATGGGTTATATACAGTGGTTTTTCACATCATATGACTGGAGATAAAAACAAATCTATGAGTTTGAAAAGATATGATGGTGGTTTTGTTAGATTTGGTGACAATACTCCTAAACTTATTATTGGAGTAGGATATATTTCTCTGGATGGAAAGACAAATATTGACAATGTATTACTTGTTGATGGACTTAAGCATAATTTGTTGAGTGTTAGAAAGTTAGTGGACAAAGGTTATCAGTTGAAATTCATTAATGGGAAATTCTCTATCAGAAGTAAATCAGGAGATTTGATCGCATCTTGTACTAAATCTAGAGGTAATGTATTTGAATTGAATACATCTAAAGCTTCTTGTTTTATTGCAAAGGTTGATGACAGTTGGTTGTGGCATAGAAGATTTTGTCATGTTAACTTTGATAACATTGTTAAGGAAAGTATGAATAATGTTGTAAGAGGTCTACCTAAGATTGTAAATCCATCTAACACTACGTGTAGAGAGTGTGTTATGGGGAAGCAAACCAGAAGAATTTTTAAAAGAAAATCTTATTCAACAAAAGGGAAGTTGGAACTGGTGCATACAGATCTATGTGGTCCCAGAAGAACAAGATCATATTATGGTGAAAGGTACTTTATACTTTTTGTTGATAAATTTTATAGAATGATGTGGGTTACATATTTGAGAGATAAATCTGAAGCATTTGACAAATTCAATTTATTTAAAGAAAAAGTTGAGAATGAATCATGTTTGAAGATAAAATGTTTGAGATCAGAAAAAGGTGGAGAGTTTACATTAGATTTATTTAATACCTACTATGAAGAACATGGAATATACAGACAAACATGAGCTCCTAGAACTCCACAATAGAATGGGATAGAAGAACAAAGAAACAAAACTATATTAGATCCTACAAGGACTATGTTGCTGGAAGGAAATGTGACACATGTTCATTGGACACAAGAAGTTGGTACTACTGTGTACACCTTGAAAAAAATACAGATTAGAGAAGGTACAAGAAAGACTCCTTATGAATTATGGTTTGATCATACACCTACTGTAAAATATTTCAGAATATTTGGAAGTAAATGTTATATCAAAAGAGATGATGAGATAGGGAAGTTTTATGCTAGAAGTGATGAAGGAAATTTTTTTGGTTATTCTACTAAGAGTAAATCATATAAATGTTTCAATATGAGATTGAGGAAGTTTATTGAAAGCGCCAATGTGATGATAGATGAAAAGTTTCAGATTCAGGAAAGAATATATGACTGTGGTCAGATTACAAAGATGAAAGACGCCACTATTGAACCTGAAGAACCTTTGATTATTGAAAATGAAATTGAAGATGAAGTGACTGAAGTTATTGAGACTCCAAAGACTGGGGTATGTTAAGAAGAACCATCCTGAAGATCAAATTATTGGTGGTGCAAATAATGGTATGATGACTAGATCTAGAGTTAGAGATGAAATTTGTTTGATTTCTCAAGTTGAGCCGAAGACTAATGATGAAGCATGTAGAGATGAATCTTGGACTAAAGATATGGAAGAAGAACTTGAACAGATAAAGAAAAAAAATACTTGGGAATTGGTTCCAAGGCCTAAGAAGTAAAATGTGATAGGTACAAAATGGGTTTTTAGAAATAAAATGGATGAGGAAGGAACAATGGTAAGAAACAAAGCTAGATTGGTGTGTAAAGGATACTCAAAACAAGAAGGCATAGACTATGAAGAAACATTTTCTCATGTTGCTAGGTTGGAAGCTGTGAGATTATTTCTTTCTTGTGTTGCACACAAAGACTTTAAAGTATATCAGATGGATGTGAAATCAGCATTGTTGAATGGAGATCTGGAAGCACAAGTATACATTGAGAAACCTGATGGTTTTCCTTTGATAGAGGATGAAGACATGGTTTGTAAGTTGAAGAAAGCACTGTATGGACTAAAACAAGCACCGAGAGCATGGTATGCAAGACTGGACAAGTATCTACTTCATCTTGGTTTTAGAAAAGGTAATGCAGACATTAATTTATATTTAAGAACTAGTGAAGATGGAATCTTACTCATAGAAGTTTTTGTTGATGATATCATTTTTGGAGGCAATGATAAGATGACTAAGAAGTTCTCTAAAGAAATGGAAAATCAATTTGAGATGTCAATGATTGGTGAGATGAAATTTTTTCTTGGTTTGCAAATTAATCAGTGTAAGAATGAAATTTTTATATCTTAGACCAAGTATCTTAAGGACATGTTGAAAAAGTTTGGAATGGAATATTGTAAACCAGTTGGAACACCTATGGTGACTAGACATAAACTGACTAGTAATGATGAGACTCAAAGTGTAGTTCAGACAAAGTATAGATCTATGATTGGTGGTCTACAATATCTAACTCACACTAGACTAGATATTACCAATGCAGTTGGTATTGTGGCAAGGTATCAAGAAGATCCCAAAGAGACACATCTTGCTGCTATGAAAAGAATTTTTAGATATTTGAAAGGAACAATAGAATATGGATTATGGTATGAAAAATTAGATGATTTTATTTTACAGGCTTATACTGATGCTGATTGGGAAGGTAATGTGGATGAAAGAAAGAGTACTAGTGGTGGTGCATTTTTCCTTGGGAAAAGGTTGGTTTCTTGATTGAGCAAGAAGAAGAACTGTATTACTCAATCTAATGCTGAATCAGAGTATGTTTCTACTGCAATAAATTGCACACAAGTTGTTTTGATGAAAAAAATGTTGAAGGACATTGGAATAATTTTTGAAGAACCAGTGGTTATCCATTGTGATAACCCTAGCACAATGAATATGTCAAAGAATCCTGTAATACATTCAAAGATTAAACATATTTATATTAAGTATCATTTCTTGAGGGACAAGGTAGCAGAGAAAGATATTAAACTGGAATATATTAGCACAAAGGAACAGATATCAGATATATTTACAAAACCTTTTCCAAAAGATGCTTTTGAGTATCTCATAAGCACACTTGGGGTCAAAGCACCTCCTTGTGATAATTAATTGATGCGGATATGCATTAGCCCATTGGCTTTCAGAGCTATATCATTTTATGGACTTGATGTATGGATCTACTCCTCAGGGGGAGTAATTGAAGGAACACTAGAGCACATTTGGGTGATCTTGCACCTGGCTATTGGACATGAAGAATTGAAAAAGATATAGAATATTACAGATGAGTTATGGCACCTTTTTCCATTTCTGCCAAAGGGGGAAGGAATCTATTTGAAAATCCCTACTATTTTGGGGAGATTTGTGTTGAGGATATTGAGAAGATTGTATTGAGAGGAGAAAGTATTTTTGAGTTGATGGAATTTCTCAAATGTTTCCATCAATTCCAAAAAGGGATATTGCTGGATGATATTTGTTTTGGGTACTAATCATGTTGTTGATATTCATGTTTTGTCACTAATGTCAACATATGTTTCTGTGGAGAGAACAGAATGGTTACTTGACTAGAAGAAGTGTACGGACACTGTACAGATGTTTCAGAATGATTGAAGTTGGTTATAAAAAGAAGGATGTCTGATGACCTTATTCCTAAGGTCTCTTGGATTTATGTTACATATTGAGGCTATTACAGTTGTTTTGGTGAAGACTGGTTTATGGACTATAACTGTAATGCTTGACAGAGCACGTCTCTGTGATTCAGGTATATCTTAATGGCAAAGATATTTCAGGTGAAGCGAGATTACTGGAGGACATAAGACATATTTTTGAATAATGGGTTGTGTTCAATTGTTGTGTGATAACTAGTGACATCATCTGTGGCGTGTATTATGGAGGAGATCTATTTGGTGTCTGACTTCAGACATGTAGCGTGTAATATGAATTGTGAGTGTAGATTGCGGATCTGGGAGTATAAATGATGGATGTATTTGATGTTTACTTGTTATAGGTACCGTGTGTATCTTAGCAAGGGGTTACATAATTATTTTTATAATGGAAAGCCTTAATTGGATGACCTAATCAATTATTTGTGTATTAGGAAAGCTTAATTGGCCGACCTAATGAATTATTGTAAAATGGTATATATGGGATATCTTTTCTTTTGGAAAGGTGGGGAAGAGATTGAAAAGGAAGAGAAGTGAAAGTTGCCAAGGCTTTTTTTTCTGCTGGATGTAGAGCAGAGTTTGTGATAAGAGTACTTCATTGGAACTGACCAAGAAAAGATAGTTTCTATCAGACAATTCACTGGATTGTATATTTCCTATATACACTTGTTCAGATTGTGAATCCTTGAGGGTGGCTTTAACCTTCTTTGGGTAGTGAGCCTACTAATTTTCTTGACTCCTAACAGGGTCTATGTATTGTAATGTTGTAATAAGCTCCCAACAGGGCTAAATATTTTAACATTGATACTATGCTCTTAGTACATTATTTGTGGTTGCTAATTCTCACCGGGGTTTTACCTTTAACAAGGTTTCCTCGACAACAAGTATTGTGTTATTGTGTTGGCATTTACTATGTTATTATTTGCATTGAAGTTTTGGTTTACAAAGTTTAAAGTTTAATAATCTATATAACAACAAATTATTCCTAATAATCTCTGGTGTGTGGTTCAGATAAGTACCTTCAGTGTACTAATATGTCATTGCAGTCCATATCTCAGCTTTCATCAATATGATAAATCTTATGATAATGTGTAGGCTAATGCAACCTCCTAGTCAGCTTAGTGACCAGTAGACAAGGGAAAAACCCCTAGTCTATTCATAAAGTATTCAAATGTATCTTTAGGAAACGGTTTTGTGAATATGTCTGCTAGTTGTTCTTTGGATTTTACATATTCCAATATTACCTATTTCTCTTGTACTTGTTCCCTCAAGTAATGATAATATATATGCTTTGTCTTAGCATGCATCACAAGGTTCTTTGAAATTTTTATAGCACTTGTATTATCACAATAGATAATTAATGGGTCAAGAATTTCCTCATTCATACCTTTCAGCAATTGCTTGATCCATGCAATGTTAGAGAAATTTGCAGCAGCAGCTACATATTCTGCTTCTATAGTTGATTGAGATATGCATCCTTGCTTTTTACTTATCCATGTGACAAGTCTATCACCTATAAAGAATGCTCCTCCTGTAGTGTTCTTTCTATCATCTATGTTTCCAGCCCAATCAACATCAGTATAAAATTGTAGCTCAAATTTTCCTTCTTTATTGTACCACAAACCATAGTCTTCAATATTTTTCAGATATCTCAAAATTATTTTAACCACAGTCATGTGTGATTCCTTAGGGTTAGCACAGAATCTTGAAAATATACCTACTGCATGTGCTATATCAGGTCTAGTGTGTACAACATACATTAGTTTACTAATCATAGATCAGTATAAGTTCTTATTTACCTTGGTTGTCTTGTCTTCCTTTATCAATTTGCATCTAGTTTCCATAGGTGTTCCAACTGGTTTGGAGTCCTCCATCTTGAATGTCTTTATAATTTCTTTGATGTATTTTGATTGTGTGATGTAGATGCCTTCATCCTATTGTAGAATCTGTAGACCAAGAAAAAAGTTGATCTCTCCAAACATTGACATTTCAAATTCTTTTCTCATTTCATCGGCAAATGACTTGCATAGCATATCATTACCTCCAAATATGATATGTTCAACAAATATATCATCCTTCTAACTCAAATCAACCAACTTTCCCACTAATTAATCTAAATCTCCCACCTAATCACTGCCTAATCATTTGCATAATCCTAATCAAATAGATTAGCAACTACAAGTCAACTCTTGTCCCATCACATTCCACTCCCACGTGTTCTTATCTTGAGCCACTCAAGTCTTACACATTTGTCTCCCACTTTCTCCTTGAGACTTTCTCACACATGTGTGAGATTTCTTGAGCCTCTCAACTCTTACATTGTCCCCCACTTGGCATTTATTGTCCCACTCCTCAAATTTTCTCACACATGTGTGTGAAACTCATCCCTTTTGAATGGGCAACCACCTTTCCTATTTGGGCTCCAACTCATTTCCACCTCATTGATCCAAATTAATCCTTACCCTTCATCCCATTTTGAATCTCAACCATCCATTTTTCTAAAAAATCTATAAATTGATAGCCCTCTCCTCATTCCTCATATCATCTTCTTGTGCAATGTTATGCTACTGGTTTTGAGCAACCACTTACCTTCATTATCAACATAATAAAAATTTGTTATTTTGGGAGGTTTGCATATTTTGGTGTTAATTAGATTAACTTTATTTCTTATTTTCCTTCTTCACATTTGTATGCTTACCTCCATATCATTTGAGGTGTGCATGAATATGTAGGAATATGATTAGTTGATTAGACTTGTTGTTTTAGTTACATTTTATGCACAACAAATTCTAACTTGAAATAGAATAACACAACATATAACCTGATCTAATCAAAAGCTACTTGCCAAAATATTGGGCAAATGTGTAGAAATCAAAGGATTCATAGAAAATCACAATGCATTCCAAATATGAACATACAACCACAATATAAGACATGGAAATGTGCAAGAACAACAAGGTTCTTTATTGATTTTTAAGAAGAATCTAAATATAACGCATAGAAACAAATTTGATACTCATTAAAATGAAGGTTACAAATTGTAACACTGCTGAATACATGAAAAAAATTAGAGAAGAACCTAAAACTTAGAGATATCTAATGTCATGTATCCCCAATTTTGAAGAAGAATCATAATAGAATAGGCCCTTGCTTGTTGTCCCTATTTGGTTGGCTGAAAACTCCATGTGTATCATTAACTCATTTCTCATCATCCTCCAAAACATACACTTGCATGTTGAGTTGGCTTTTCCAACTATCCTCTAACTACTAGCTTAGCACTTAAAAGGTGGATCTTTCTCATAGGGCCGAGAAAAGGGGAAAGTCCCAAAATTAGGGTTCCAAACTGAAAGAAACATGTAGTTTAAGGCTTCAAAATTCTCTTTGAGTCATGCACAACCCATGTGGAATGCTAAAATGAGTTTGAGCTACTATATCTACTCTAAAACTCCATAGTTTAAGGCCATAAACTAATTCTTGATTTGATGTCTATCTAGTCAACTAATTGCTTGATTATTTTTTCTAATTTGCATGATTCATGTGACTTGATTTATGCATATTATCTAATAGAAAAATTTCCATCCTTTGTATGAATGAAATATCTTATATCTCCAATCAAGGTTGTATCATTCCATGTTCTCATTGTAACAAAAATGTTGATTTCTCTCTATCTCTTCATGACTGTACATTTTGATCTCTAATTTTTTCTTTTCAAATGATTGATCTTTGCCACATTATGTCCTTCATAATTGACATTATCTTTGTTATTGGACACTGATTTCAATATTCAGCTATGGCCTTGACAATTCCTTTTCCTTTTCTCTGAATTTTGTGACATCACTTCTTTGAGTGCTATTTTAGATGCATTCTTCTACTATTATTTGTCTTTACTCTTCCACTATTTTCAAGCATGAATATCTACTCTTAGATAGAAAATAGATGCTTTGTAAAATTGAATCTTCATGGTTCTAATCTTTGTATTGGAGACTAGTGAAAACCTCCTATTCAAGTGAATGAAAAGAATCTTTCCTCTGGAATAGTGAAGGATCACATCACCTTTACATTTTCTTAGATTCTTGGACTACCCCTCTATGATAAAAAACAATTGTTCTTTCTTGTAACTTGATGCCAACTCCATATAAACTGTTGTTCTATATGCATGAGTTGGGATTTTATTATTAACAATTGTTAATCATTGCAAATGTACCCTTCTTAGAGATAACTATGCCGCCCCTTCTTAAATTTCTATTTACATCAAGGATACTGATTTCTTCATGAGATCGTGCCATTTTCTTCTTGTAACTTGGTTTTCCAGATGAACATTCTTTTTCCTTTATTAGTATTGTTGTTCTTTCATTATCATATGATACTTTAGCATCCATGGAACATATTTTCTACCTCCTTAATCACTTCTCTTATTAGTGATATATTTGTCTTTGGTATCCTATGTTCATTTGGCTATATGTTTAGAGTCTACAAAAATATTCTTTATTTGAATCTTTCAGACTGGTGAAGATTTCTCGAAAACTATGAACTGGGTTTGCATGACATTTACATGGTTTTTTCATTTTATTATTTTCTAATTTCTATCAAAAAATCAAGAAAGCTTAGTTTTTATTTTTCTAGATATGAATGAAACATATCCTCTATAATATCTCAAGCTTTCTTCTCATCTCTCTATTTGCACAAGTCTTGGTATTTTCATTCCATTAAATTTGTTAACCATGTATTTTCTATTCTTTATCATAAACTTGAGTATTTCATGCATATATTTTTGTTTTTCAAAGGCTTGTTGTTTTCTTGGCAGCCATGGAGAAGAAATATTAAACTAGGGCTTTAAGCTTGAAAAAACCTTGGGCTCTTGTCTTGACCATGGGTAGAACTAAAATTAAGAAAATTGCCAAAATGAAAACTTGAACAATTCCCTCCAAACAAGACCCATGAATTTTTCTTTGCATAACCTTTTGTATGTATGGAGGGAAAATGGAGGGACTTTGACATTTATAATAAAAGAGTAAAAGCTCTTATTGAACCTAGACTCCCATAGTTTTAGGACTAAAACTAGTAATGCAGACATAAACCAAAGATGTGACTCAAAAAATGAAACCAAAACTAAAGAAAATATAAATTTGTATGCAATTAAGACTGATAAGCGTAAATTGGATAACAAATAGTAGTTAAGAGGCACTATTTCTATGTAGAACAATGAATAAAACAAACTATCTGTGAATTTTTAGTCAACAAAATCTTTCCAAGATTGATTGCAA
Source organism: Thuja plicata (assembly GCA_018584345.1). Taxonomy (NCBI): domain Eukaryota; kingdom Viridiplantae; phylum Streptophyta; class Pinopsida; order Cupressales; family Cupressaceae; genus Thuja; species Thuja plicata. The sequence continues at coordinate 763,267 of MU223430.1, read as the reverse complement.
AATCAACTGACCAATCTGATTGCCCCTTTATCTCTGTTTACCAGCCAGACACAATAATACATCATCTAAGCACCACTAGGGAAAGACCAATATTGAGAAGACCCCGCAATATATATATATATATGTGTGTGTGTGTGTGTGTGTGTGTGTGTGTGTGTGTGTGTGTGTATGTATGTATGTATGTATGTATGTATATATATGTATGTATGTATATATACATACATATATATACATACATATATATATATATATACATACATACATATATATACATATACATATATATATACATATACATATATATATACATACATATATATATACATATATATATGTGTGTGTGTGTGTGTGTGTGTGTGTGTGTGTGTGTGTCAGAGACCTAGTAGAAAAAAGTGGGTTCACTTTTTGTGTTCCTAAACAACGATGCTTGATAAAAAATGATTGCATAAAAATATGTTAGTATCAAATATATAACATGGTTTATCATGTTATTTTACAATATTGTCACCTAAAATAAATACAAGATGCACAATTTAAGATCAAAGTATTGCCTTAGTTAGTTCCAAACACACTACTATACAGGTCCAATGAAATGAAGCCTATACATTTTCATGATACATTCAAACCATGTTATAAAATAAACCTGTAGTTCATTACAAGGAGAATCAAATTATGCTATATGGAAGTCATGGATACAGTGACAGTATCACAATCATCAAGAAAATAAAATTCATTGGAGAATTTTGAAGTAGCGACTTTACAAAATATTAGGCTTTCTTACACGGCATCAAGGATGCTCTCCTGGCTATTTATAATTGTGTCCACACTTACCCAAACTCTATGCTTGTTTAAAGACAAATATAAATTCATGCCATACTATTAATAGCATTGTTTTTTTTGTTTGTTATATTGTTTCTCATAATTCAATGTCCTACCTTACTTTTCCAACTAGAAGGCTCAAAACTTGATAGGGAAATGCAAAAGTTTTGATATTTTTCATGTAGAGAGAGAATAACATAGGGAAGCCAATAAGTGGATACCCATCACCAAGAGCTGCACAAAACATAATGACTCACATGAAGAGTTGCATAAAGCAAAATTACTCACACCTTGGATTTTGATTTTTTCATTCATTCATGTCGGGTTCACCAGTTGTAGATTATGAAAACCGTTAGTATCCAATTATGATAAAGTTCAACCATGAAAAACCATAAATATCATAAAAAAAATATCCTAATCACTCAATGAAGCTTTGACACAAATTTGCACAAAATAACGTAAAAACAAAAACAACAAAATCATACAAACTTCCCTTTATGCTCCACTTTTTTTTTGTTCTCCTCTTTAATCTTTCTCTTTATTGACAATTGCACTAATATGATAAAAAATCAAGTAAAAAACATAATAATAGTGAGGATACTCAAATCATGATTAGCCATAAAAAGGAAGAAGAACGCCCAATAAATAGAACTTCAACTAACTGAACACACACAATAAAGAAATGGATAGAAAAGAGGGAAAAGAAGAGCCAGTAGTAAATAATAAAACCAGATAATAAAATCAATATGCTAATTCCCTCTAAAAACCAAAAGATATTTAAATATAATCATATTTAAATAAATTAAAAAAAAGAAAAATAAATGAAATTTATTTCTGTCTAAGGGTTCATTAGGACATAGGGAAATTAATTAGATGATTAATTCCCTAAGGCCAACATTAGGACGTTAATTAAATAATTATCATAATTATTTAATTAAACATATCAAAATGACAAAATGCGACAGGATGACAAAAATAAATGATCGGATAAAAGATAAACTAACAAGATGCAAAATAATAAAAAATGACTTAAAATGACTCGAAATTGATAAAAAAAAATGGCCAAAATCAACCAATGGCATAAAATATGACTAAAACAAGGAGCTATGGGCATTGACCATTTTAGGTGTCTACAGTGACTATGTGCTTCATTCTTTTGGAAATGGACTCATATTGATGAATATGAAAGATGTATGCTCAAATTCTTTATGATTCCTTGTTTGAATCTTATGGTATGGATGAATTGGAGAGAGTGGCTCTCAATGGGGGCTAGGGCCCTAAAGTGGTCAACCGGGATAACTCATTGATGAGTTATAATCAAGTGATAAATTAAAAAATGAGCTAGGGTATACACATTAATTGAGATGATTATGATGCCTCGTCTATGCCTTGAGTTCTTGTATGGGCTAAGGATGGGAATGGGATGAAACATGGATGTCTTCCAGATGTGTGGAGCTAGCATGATCGAACTTCCTTGTCTTCATGAAAGGATTTTTCAATTCCACATGAGTTCTCACTTGGGGGCTGAGGCTCCATGAGACTATCCAGGGTAACCCAAGATGGATGGCTATGTGATGTCACTCTTTCCTTCTTTTACTCTAGTATCCTATCCTGTTAGGTTTGTGAGTAGGGGTCTCTAGTGGTTCTTATCATGCTTCATAATTGTTTTTATATTATTATGCCTCATCCATGCCTTGAGGTCTTGTATAGGATAAGGATGGGAATGGGATGACACATGGCTTTCTGCGAGACATGTGGAGCTAACACGATCAAACTTCCTTGTCTTCATGAAAGGATTGTTTAGTTCCACATGAGTTCTCACTTGGGGTTTGAGGTTCCATGAAACCATCAAGGGTAACCCAAGATGGATGAATATGTGATGTCACTCTTTCTTTCTTGTTCTCTAGTATCCTATCCTGTTAGGTTTACGAGTAGGGGTCTCTAGTGGTTCTTATCATTCTTCATAATTATTTTTATACATGATTTATAATTGCAGATATCTTGTTTTACCTTGGATTTTGGTTTTGGTATATTAAATCCTTACCTATAGCTTTATCTCTATCATATCCTTAACCATGGATTTGTCTCTATTTAACCAAGTGGGTGGCAGCCGATGGTGAAATTGTGTGGGGATTCTACCATAGAAATGGTTGCCTACTCGCTTATGTATTTTTATAAATCATATAATAATTAGCATATGATGTATTTTGTATCCTTATTATGGTGAACTCAGTATGATAGGATTCAAGATTAAATTGTCAAACTATGAAGTCTCTTTGCGTGAACATGGGGAAGGCCATCAGTGATGAGCCTTCGAGACTTAGGTTTGGCCCTTAGGATTTTATTTAAAAGGTTTAAGTGATACTATTCTTCTCATTTTGGATAAGATATTGATGAAGTTGATATTTATGTATTTAAATCTTAAATGGATCTTATAGATCACGCATCTAGTTGTGTAGTCTTGTGAGAAGTTATAGGTTCTCGAACATGATGAAGGAATAGAAAAGTGAAACTCAGCTACCTAGTGATATTTTTCTATTACTTGAGCATATAAATAAACTCCCATTCTGCTAGGTGATAATAATTTTCCATCTTATTTCCTGTTGAAAGGTTATCATAGGAACATTTGGTTTGGTGCTTAAAATGAACTTAGTGACAAATGATAAATATTAGTTATGTTATATAATGTTACATTTGTTCATATGATTTAAGTATTCTAACTTATGATTATGATGTGTTGTATAGTGGAGATGTTAGGGAATTCATAGAGGACATGGTTATTAATGAACATATGTCTTTTGTTTTTATTAAAAAAATAGCCAGAACTTGGGGCTAACCCAAACAAAGAAACCAAAGCCAGCATGAGAAGTACTAGACTACCAACACATAACCAACCACAACACATGCTCAGCCTATCCCCTTTTTAAAAATCAAAAACCAAAACTAGTGATCACGGGCCCCAACTTCACTACAAAATTGGTAACCAACTTGTGATCAATGACAGACCCCAAATTCACAATAAAATTGGTAACCACCCTGTAAACAATAATACCAGTAAAATTCATTAAAGTCTTACCATTAGAAAAATAAACCAGATAACAGTATTACGACCATCATAGAAAAATAACATCGTAAAAAATAAGCCCATCCCGACCATCCGCTAGAAGCATTAAAAAACAAAGGACATGAAAGGAACAGAAGGAGGATCACCTAGGATTTTTCTCCCCACCATTGAGCAATAGCTTCAGCCAGTCGTCAGCAAGAAACTCGAAGAGCTTCCCATCAATATTTTCCTTATCAGAATTCTTTGAATTCTCCAGGTGAAGGAGCTGAAGAGTCATCATCGCTGAATGTATAAATCTAACTTTGAAATTTGCATTTATGTTGAATCTCTCCCCCACACCCTAATTTCCTCCTTCACCACCTAAAGATTTTTTTTGGAGACCAAATTATGAGTTAAGTCCTAGAGCCTCTTGATATCCCCCTTGATATGATTCAGGTCTGCCTTAACCTCCTCACCGCCATCCTTCAGGCTCTCCTCCTTATTGCCCCTATTTCCTGCTTAGCCACAAAACCCTTCTGTTGACCTAAAGGTGAGGTAGCGGTGAGCAGAGACTCTGTCATCTGTTCTCCCAACACGTTCTTATTGGAGAAATATACCGTAGGTATTTTAAAACTTTCCAAAATCTTGGCAAATTCCTGGCTTTTCTCACCTCCCTTCTTAATCGGGGACCCTTTACCTTTGCCTTTTTCGAAGCTATCCTCCTTATTTTTATCTTTTTTCCCTTTTTTCTTGTCTTCACTACTACCTTTCTTCCTCCTTCGAGTCCCCCTCTTCATCCTCTATCTCCAGGCATCTCTTCCTAACAGCCTTTTATTTTACCCAAGTGTTGGACACAATCCTATGGGACCTCCTCCTGTTGTCATTGTCATCCTCATCCTCCTCCAAGACAATGTTAATTTAGACTTCTCCTCCTAGCCCATCGAAGTCATTGCGAGCTTTCTTCAACTTATTCTTCGCGAGAGTAGGTGTTTTTGAGGATGATGTAGGTTGAGACCGGGAAGCGGTAGTCTCAATAGAATCATTAACAGTGGGGGTAATAATTTTCTCCAAAGTAAAAAATCTGTGAGGGCACAAAGCACAGTCAAAATTGTACAGATGTAGGATGATGCCTTGGTGGAGAATGCAGTAGTTTTTTTTAGTACTTTTCTTTTCCCTAACATCAACCATAGAGGCTTCCAACGAGTGCAGAAAAAAAAGGAAAGGATATTTCTTCATTATACCAAAAATGGTTTAACAGAGGGAAGTGGTAATTGTAACAAGTCCCAAACCTACCTTATAAACTAAGGTGCTTCATAATTATCAAACATACCTCATTCCAGGGCTCAGGAAAGTCGACCTATTGGAACCCACCACAGAACTGGACATGAATCTCTATTTTTTGAAAAATATTTTGACAATCGTATCATCCCTAATCTTACACACCTTCTTCCACTTCTTTCCCTCCATAGAAAGCCTTGTGGCTTAGGAAATTACCTCTTTTTTAATTTCTAAGGTTACACCATTAATGGTAACCTTTCATTCCTCCCAAGAATCCACCAGCTACGTGGAAATGTTCTCATCACTTCCCTCCATGGCTTCCATGTAAGGGTAAAGACCTTCCTTCAAGTACGTAACAACACCCTTGTTCTTGAGAAACCCAACTTTAATTTTGGGCAGTTCCACCCTAACCATATTGCCACCCATCTCAATGTTGTTCTCAGAAAGCCGCTCCTCTTCTTAGGACTCCAGCGACATCACAACCCTCCTACCGCCACGCAGATTAGTCCTATGCCAACTCCAATTCAAACGACCCTCACTCCACACCCAACTTCGCCAACCAGAGTTGTAGAGAAAAAATTTCCAATTAGTGCTAATGCTAATCATTTTAATAACAAGATGGTAATTCAACCCAAAGGAGGTACTATTCACATGGGTCACCGTAATGAAAGATAAGCATAACCATGAGAATAAATGATTGCAAATCCTGAAAATGAAATGCCAATAAAGCCCTATCATCTTATCAAAAAACCCCCAATGAGTGCCAATATCCACATCGGTATTTCTCTTAAAAGTGCTCGTACCATCAATGAAAAAGGTAATAATGACCCATTTAATCTACAAGTTACTAAAATTAAGACTCCGTTCAATTTCACTTTTGAAATTTTAAATTGTGCTACTTCTCGTAACTTTACAAGCTGCCTTATTCCTCCAATAAGCTTTAACTTTGTACCTCATCATTAAATGACTTTATTTCTTTCTTTCTTCACAAGCAAAATAGTGTGCTTCCTAAGAGAATTCAAATTTATCCAGCATGTAGACCCGTGCATGGAAAAACCAGTGGCCGCTAGCGCATTTCCTTCTCTGTAAATGTGTTGCAACCGAAATTCCCCCAGCCTAGGGAAGAAACATCCAGATGTCCTCCAAAAGATTAGACATTTTCCAACTGCCCTATAGTTTCCCTTGACTAGCTCAATCACAACTTTTGAGTCACCTTCAATAATCAATTTCTTGATACCCACGGTAACTACCATTTTTAGCCCGCATAATAGGGCAGAAATTTCTGCCATATTATTGGTACCCAGACCCAGATTAACCACATATGCTATAATCATCTTCCCTAGGTGATATTTGATAATACCTCCTCCCACAGCAACCCCCCCATGGGAAGCCCAATCAAAATTTAGGTTGAAGAATGTGTCTTCTGGGGGGTCCAATGAGTATTCCTCCTCGCACCCACCTTCAAGTTATCAAATATAAAAAATGAGTTAGGGAGATGCCAAACACGGGCCAGTGTAGAATCCAACTCTTTAGGGGGGAGTTACGAACTTTCCATTGACAAGTCTCCAAGTTTTCCCATAGTAGATTGACAGTAGAACTCACCATCCCGTCAACCTTAGTTTCCTCCCTCCTAAACACCCTATTATTTCTTTCTTTCAACAACCTCTAGCACACATGTGGGGGTAACATTTTCCAGAGGAGACAAATGATCAGATGAACTGACGAATGGCCCCAATTGATGATAAAGGTTAACATTCTCTAGAAACACCCAATCTAGCTGCATTTTGCACAAAATTTTGGACCACACCTTAGGCACATAAGGACAATGAATTAAGATATGATTAATGGTCTCTTCCTAGTTTTTACACATAACACACCTATTAACCAGCTAGAAACCTCTCTTCTAGAGGTTGTCCAGTGTAAGAATCTTCTTGTGCATCACCGTCCACCAGAAAAAGTTTATTTTAGGGATCAATTCTGGGGTCCAAACACTCACCCACAATTTCTCATCCGCCACCTTCTTAGAATTAACTAAATAAGCCAATTTTACCGTGACCTCCCCCGACTTGTTATGGCACCAAACCACTTTGTCATTTGTATGAGATAAGGGGATCCTAATCCCCTCTAAGAGCTTCTGGATCTCTTTAACAAAAAGGGGGACTTGAGTATGGTCATTATAGGCTTCTACCAAGTTTTTCAATTTTCAGTCCTGAGAAATGTAACCTTTAACTTTACTTCCAAAGAAAGACTTCAGTCTGTTCCTAACGTGACAAAAATTGTCCTTACTCAATGTTTTATCACTAATCCACCAGTCCTCCTAGAAAATGATCTGATTACCATCACCTAGAATCCATTTCATCCCCCTTAATAGAGGTCCTTTACACTTAGCTTTAAAGTTCCAAATTTTAGAACTAGACGGTAGACCCTGATTGAAAGGGAAATGGGAGGTGTTATTAAAATACTTAGCTTTCATAATCCTGCACCAGTAGGTGGTCCCCTGGTGAGCTACCAACCAATTTTGGTAATTAAAGCCTTATTTAGATCTTTTAATTTCCTCACTCCCAGTTTGCCCAAGACCTTTGGTTGACAGACCGTATCCCAACTAACATCCAAGCTCATTCTAGCTTTTTCCTCCACCCCCATCCACAAGAAATTTCTTTGAATTCTCTAAAGCTTCTTTTCCATTCTATCTAATATTTTAAAAAGAGAAAGGAAGTAAATAGGGATACCTTGGAGGGTCACGGACAACAGGTGAAGCTTCACCGAGTTACTAAGCACTTTCCTCTTCCAACTAGCCAGTCTTTTCTATAATTTCTCTAGAATGGTGTTCCAAGATTGGTCTGAGACCTTCTTAACCATGAGCGAGAGCCCAAGATAGGTATCTGACAACTCATCCCCTATACACCCGAGGCAGTCCACAATATTTTGTCTTGTTCTATGCTCTGTATTGAAGAAATATATTTTTCTCTTATAGTAGTTGATCAGTTGTCCCGATGCTTCCGCATATATATTGGACAAATTTTTCCATTCCCTAGCTTCTCTAATACAGGCTTTACCAAAGAGAAAGGTATCATCCACAAATTGTTGGATGACTTTCGAAGGGAGGGTGGAGGCCAGTTTAAAACCAGCAATGGATCCAATCCTCTTCATCTTTAGGAGGTTACGAGCCAGAACCTCTGCCACCATCAGGAAAAGGTAGGGTGAAATAGGGTCCCCTTACCGCAATCCCCTTTCTAGCTTAAACGACCCCCAAGGAGATCCATTGACTAAAACCGCAAAGTCAACCATTTCCACCGCTACCTTTATGACTTTTATGAAACCCAATTTTTTGAAGAACCGCATACAAGAAATCCCACAACACTTTATCATAAGCCTTAGATATGTCCAACTTCAATGCCATCCTTGCATTCTTGCTTCTATCCATAGAATGTATGATCTTGTGGGAGGTAATCACCGCATCTAGAATTTGTTTGCCCAGAATGAAACCTTTTTGGTTGGGATTAATAATTTTTCTGAGAAGAGGTTTTATTCTATTAGCTAGGATTTTGGACAGAATTTTGTATATGGTGTTACAGAGGCTAATGGGGTGGAAGTCTCCCATACTCTGCAAATCTAGGACCTTAGGAACCAGAACAATGTACATATTGTTAAGATTCTTCAGGATGTTTCCAGTTCTAACAAAATCCCGGGCCACATGGGTCAAGTCATACTTTATAATCTCCCAAAAATGCTAGAAGAAGGTTGGAGGAAAGCCATCCGGTCCTAGAGATTTATAAGCCCCCATGGAGAACACAACATTTTTGACCTCCTTCTCAGACACCCGATGCAACAAAACATGATTTTCCTCCTCACTAATGGCAGTCGGGATAGCCTCTAGGAGCCAATTAGAAATGTCAACCGAATTTCCCCTAGTCGGGCATATGTATGTGTTGTGAAAGAACTCTGTAGAAAACCTACCAATATCCCCATCCTCTAAGAGCACTTGATCTCCTCCGTTCTTTAGGGATTTAATGGTATTCCTTCTTTTATGAATAGAAGAGGACCTATGGAAGAAGGATGAATTCATATCCCCTTCCTTGAGCCATTGGACTCTAGACCTTTCTTCCAGTAAAATTCTTCCCTCTGAAGATTATCTTTCCATTTCCTTCACCACACCTCCTCTTCACAATGATTAGTCAAGGAGGAATCACCCTTGGCCATTTCCTCCTGGAAGAAAATAATTTTTTCCTTAATCTCTTTCTTGTTTTAAAATATGTCTCAGAACCTTGCCTTACTCCACCCACAAGCCTCCCTCCTTATCATTTGTAAATCTTTGTAGATTCTAAACATAGCCATCCCCCTAACAGGATTGTTCCACCAGTGTCTAATACATTCAAAAAAGTTAGGATGGGAATGCCACATTATTTCATAGCAGAAAGGTCGAGGCCCACTCCCCAAATTCTCAACCCAATTGAGAATCAGAGGAGAATGATCTGAAACCATTCTAGAGAGATGAGATAGACCAACCATAGGAGCAATATCCCAACCTCCCAAAATCATCCACCTGTCCAGTCTAACTTGGATAAGCTTATTTCCTTTTCTATTGTTGGACCATGTGAAAGACAAACCTTGCACATCAATATCAATCAAGTCATTATTTCTCATAAAGTTCGCCAAGTATTGCATACTATTCGAATAATCTTGGGTTCCCCCATCTTCTCAGAGGGAAAAGGGGGGATATTAAAATACCCCACACACATAATGGGGTACCTTTGATCAACTGTCATTAGGCTAGTAATCTCTCCCTAATTTTTGTTGTGCTCACTTATGACATTAGGAGCGTATATATTATATATACCAAGAAACATTGTTCCAAGAAAAGAAAATGACAAGATAGTTATGAGAAAAAGCCACAGCATTACCAAACAACTTACTTGGGTTCCAGAGAGTAGCCACCCCACCTGAGGCCCCATCAGCTTCACTATAGAGGAAGTCTGCACCAGGCCATATTTTATCGATGAGAATGGGAATTTTTTGATATGACATCTTAACTTCTTGGATTAGCAACATATCAAATTTTAAATCAATTATATACTTCTTCAAAGCATACTATTTCTGGGGGCTATTCAATCCCCTCAAGTTCCAAGAGAGGAACTTCATTTTCTACTTTTCTGGGAGTTTTCTAAGGTTAATTGTCATCCACTGGCAATTTCCCTTTCTATTTCCTTTTCTCTCACTAATCTCGTCATGAGCCTACCAACCTTGGGATCATTTCCCACATCTGCCTTTTCCCCCTCTCATTTTCCTCTTTGGTTATGACCAATCTAGTAGAATTTTTGATGGCAAAGAAGGGGCCAATAGTGTTTTTAACTTAACCTTTATCCCCCACATTGGGAAGGGGAACAAAAATCAGGAGCCCTCAGCTCCCCCAATCTCTAATACTACCATCCTCTCGTGAGTCACCCCCAATCTTCAGGCTGAAAGATAGAGGAAACCAAATTTCTCCCTTTTTTCCTCTTTCTTCGGGCTTTCCCTTTTGGAGTTAGAGATATCCTCCAAGACTTTAAAAAATTCTCCCTCCTCCAAGGTTATCTCCTATTCAACCATCTTACAATTATCCTCTCTAGTCTTCTCCAAATATTAAGATTGTTCTCCTCACCCGTCAATTGAGGGAGCATCCCTTTCGAGCAACCTTGCTCCACCCCCTCCTTAGTCAAAGGGCTGACGACAATCGAGTCAATAAGAACCATAGTGGGAAGGATCTCTGAAACCCCTTCATCCATCTGGGGGCGGTCTTGAAATCCACTACAATATGAACATTTTTATCACACCGCTGATAGTGGAGGGTGGCATTCTCACGCACAATGGCTTAATTCCAGTTTCCTCATTTGTATTTGAGAATCAAAAAGTTGGGGAGGGTTTTATTCATAGAAACATTTACATGGAATCTCGCAAACACTATCCTTGACTTTTACGAAGTAACATGATCCTCTGTCACGTATTGGCCAAACGAGTTCCCAATCCAATAGATCACTTTTTTCATCCTAAAATTCTAGGGGGAGCCCAGGGAGATGGACCCACGCCAGCGTAGCCTTCTGAAGCTCCACTTCCAGGTTAAATCTAGGCTTCCATTTTTTCATTAACAAGCAATGCTTCCCATAACACCAATTCCCAGTGGAAACATGTGTGAAATCTATCGCATCGTTAAACTTAAAAAGAAAGAGGCCTCCAGGCATGGCCAAGACACAAAGGTTACCTTTAAATTTCCATTTGGTTGCGCACCATGATCACACCATGTTAATGGTGGGCCTAAAGGAAATGAATTCCCACTAGACAAAGTTGAAGCGAAGCAGAAATGCTATCAACCACCCCATTAGGGACAAAGATCTCTGGTCCAAACTTACCCGCAATACATTCCAGGATATCTAGGGAGTTCGGGGACTCCTTTCCTAACACCGCATTATTCTAACCCCCCAGTTGGCATTCATTGTCTACCCCCACCTTCTTAGGGCTAGACAGAATCGAATCATTACTCGCCAAATTTTGCGAGTAAGAAGAGTCCTCCAAGACTAAAGCCAGAGACAAACCGAAGCCCGTATTGACTATAGAGCACCCTTTGTCATCCCTGTGTGATAGCATAAGGAACAATTCTGAACAGAGAACCACCAGCCCCCTGGGTCCCCTGACGACAAGGAGGCCGAAGCCAGCATGAATTCAAAAAAACCAGAGCGGGAACTTGTAGACTTGCAGAGAAAGAATTAACGGTTATATGTCTTTTGTTGGTGCATTGTAATGGTTATTTAAATTATAATTACATTCATATGTTAGGCTAATATATATATATTATTGCATCTGCAAATTGGCCACACACATAACCCTTAATTAAATGTGTAATAATGCAGGTCTAATAGTCCACATACTATCCATTTCCTAATTTAGCCTTACCTGGCCCCTTGATGGTCATACACATGCTATCTCCAATAAGAACACACTACAATCCTTTAGGGTATCAATTCAAAACAACAACTCAGTCAACCAACTTGCACATTTATCATTTTGTCATTTCTAACCTCCTATCCATAAAAGATAAACTTCAGAAGCTCAGGAATATGATGAAGCACATGTAGACATACTCTCCTTTCAAACCGTAGAACATAACTCTCAATTGTGAAGGAATGCATATCATAATAAGTTATTCGAGAAAGCTCACTATTTGGGAAACTTACCTCATACATTTCAAATTCATCTCCATTGGTTGGAATAGATGCAAGGTGATAATATAGATATACTTCAAGTGATTCCACTATCATAGAAATCATTGTACTTCCATAATTGCAATGCTTAGGTACAAACATATCACAAGGACAACTACTTGGATACATGTAGACTCATTGATCAACTTTGACATTAATCACTGACACCTTAAACACTCCCTCGATGTCTTCCTTGACATAAATTACAACATGCATTCAACATAGTCATGCAACAAGCATCATATGACAGGTTAAGGGATATATTTAGGGTTTGATGACGGAAACATCCTTATGTGAATGGATAATATTAAGAGGTGTTGTATAGAAGGAATAGATGAGATGAAAATTTTATTTGACTCCTAGGAAATGTGTAGGTTCAATGAAAGTGGGCAAGGTCTTAGTCATGTGGAAGGGGCTCTTATCACATTGACTATTTTAGATTGAAATACATGTGAATGAATTTGATGGCTAGAATTAGATGGAAAAGAATTGCGTGATAAAGATGAATGGTAAATAAATAAATAAATATTAAATATTAATTTAATTAAATACTAGCATAAGATAGAATAAGAGATAGATAAATTTAATAAGTAATATTTATTTAATTAGCAACTTAACATAGACTAAAGTTAGATGTGGTTGAGTATGAACATTTTAAAGTGTCTAAATTTACCCTTGAGAGAAACATCCAATACATATTCATTTTAGATGTGATTGGTTGCTATAAATCAACATAGTATTAGTAGAATTTCAATTGGTTACAATAAAATTATTCTTCCAATTGTATGCAAGTAATAGTTGAGTTACAATGAAATTATTCATCCAATTGTATGCAAGCAAGACATAATAGTGATGTTAATATTTTTATTGTATTTATAATACAATTTGTCCTTGTATACAATTTATATTTAAACAACACATTACAATTGTATATAACTAGAATATAACATTTAGTTTACTTAAGAAATGATGATTCCCCTGATAATCTTATATGAAATACTCAAAAACACACACACACACACACACACACACACATATATATATATATATTCTTTTCATACTTAAAATGAGTTTGCTTTTGAGTTTTTCTTTTACATAATATTTGCAACATTTTAAAATAGCTACAATGCTACTAATTAGATATATTCTAAAAAATATTTTGAAAGTATCTTTGTAACTTATATGTTTCATATAAATAATGAATATTCTTCAAATTTATTATCAATGTTAATAATAATATATCTAAAATTATCATTTTATAAAATAATATTTTATAATATAACCCATAAAAAATTAATAATAAGAATGATTTACAATAATTCTGAATAACTAGTATGCATAGGTATTTACAATTCTATCCCCCAAAAAATCAAACAAAATGACTCTACTAAACAACCATTATAATAAAATGTTTAATAACTAAATCTATAAAAAACATTATACATACCTTCAAAAATAACAATAATTTTAAATTATGCTCTCACAAAGTAAAATGTTAACAAGATGTGATAGCAACTAATTTTCCAAGCCAATGATAGCATACTTCATCTTTTGATGTGATATATGTCATTTAATATTATGACGGATAAGAATCATGAAAATCTTTATATCTTTAAATGTTGTTTCTTGATAAGATGGAGCGTCTTATCTAGTTGTCTAATCTTCCAAAAGAAAAGCATTAAGAACAAAAATAAATAATTATCTACAAACTATAGGATAGTTTTTAATTCACATTCTCCTTAACAATGTTGACTTGTTTTCTATCCATTAACTTTTGATGTGTTTGTTCTTAATGGGTAAATTATGCACAATAGACAAAAACATTATTACCTTAATATCTACAAAACTCTAATCATTTGAAATATTTATTGATTGATTTCACACAAACTATTTTTAAAACGAAAAACACAAAAATTCAGTAATGTGATATTTGTGATTATATAGAAATGGTTAGGTTATGGAGCAAATGTAGTGTTTGACAAACACAAATTGTATAAGATATTTTTAGTTGATCATAAACGTATAATTTTAATTGATTATTTTGAATATTATAATTTTTTTTTATTAATTTAATTTAGATTGATTATGTTTTTAGAAATAAATAAATTAGTTGGTATTAAGTGTTTATTAATATTTAATTTAGATTTGATCTTTTAATATTTTGATTTTGCTGATATAATAGATATAATTTATTTTGTCATTTGATTAATTAATGAATGAAAAGATAAACAAATTAGGTGAGTTTGCTTGTTTGTTTATTGATTAATTAAATGATCAAATAAATTATATCTATTACTATTATAAGATTGATATTTTAAAATTAATCATAAAATAAGAATCTTAGTCTTTAGATGACCAAATAATTTAAACTATTTATTTCCTAAAGATACTTTAAGAAATTGTATACCTTTAATATACAGAATATTTAAAGAATGGGTATCCAAAGACATTTCCCATTAATTGATTCCAAGGGTGTATAAGAAATTAATAAAATAAATCTTTGGTCAAATGATTTTAATTATAAACTATTCATCAATATTAAAAAAAAAAGTTTGGGAGATGGGTGGAACATGTCTTTTGGGTGATTGAGTCTCAATTAACTTATGCTATTTTACTCACCCACTAAGAAGAACAAGAATACCATGGAGTTGCAAATGGAAGACCCACCATGGACATCTTAGTTATCTTTAAATACTTGTATTTATTATATTTGTATAACAAGATGCCAACATTCACTATGATTGTCTAAGAAACTATAGAAATTATATTTATTTAAAGTGTGACACATTTGAATGGAAGGTGTTGGTTCATGGAAAACATGGTTTACTCTCAAGATTAGAAACCAAGAAGATCCTTCAATTTCTTATGGAGATGCCAACTCCAATAATCAGAAACCTTAAGTTCTTGGACCAATTGACAAGGACGACTCAAACCCTTCTTCACTCCCTTGATTCTCTCACAACCTCTACACCAGAATCATGAAAAGGATCAAAATAATAGAAATCTCACCTAAACTCAACATAAGCAGGAGGATACTGAATATTGGCTAAATATTAATTGATCCTCAAGTGAAATGGAGCATGAGATACCAATGCAACAACATTAACAAAAATAAAGATGAAACTGCATGATTGTATCAAATTTTGTCAGCTAAGCAGATGAAAATAATCCCACATACCAAGTAAGACATAACAACAATGACGGGTGCCTCATTCTACTGGCCAAAAAATTTATGAAATGCTAACTACAACACAACAAAATTTAAAAAGGAATACATCTATGATTTGAACTAATGTTGCATTACAACACCATTCAACAACAATTATGAGTCAAACTACTTATCACAATCCTTATACAAACCCTAAGAATCTGCAAGTATTATTCAAGCATTTTACTGATTCTTTGAACCAAAGCATGAATAAAAATTGCATACATCATAATAATGCATTGAATAAAATAAAATCTTTGACATAAATCATTCTAAACTCAATAGAACTTGCATACAGGAGAGAAATGAGCCAGAAAATATATTTTCATTAATTTTAAATGACTATCTCTGTCATGGTACAACAACAACTCACAAACTTGAAACCTACAAGAAATATGTACAATGTCCTTAAAATATTTTGCTATGTAACTGTCTTACAAAATATTTTATCTTCACCTAGACCTTACTCTGGAACCTAGACTCAAAAAGACTTAGAACTTGGAACCCCTTTCTCATGGCCATTATTTCCCTTTATAGAAATAAGGAGCAACAAGGTTCGGGCAAGAGAATGAAAAGTGTCACATTTTTATTTGACACATTTCAAATTCTTGCTACAAAAACCTCTGCAAAAGAAGACAAAATACATAATCGCATGTCAGGAACATTCTTCCTTGTACTTTTGCCTTTGCACCATGTCCTTTTATGAAGGTCTGATTATGAAACCCATGATTGCAAGCCTGATGCCCAAAAAGGTAACTGCATCATGTAGTGCCCAAAAATTTATGTCATGTTGTCACATGTATCAGTTAAGGACTAACTGTCTACATCCTTCATTAGAATTGCCCAAAATGCTTTGTTTCATTTTTCTATTTTTACGTTATCTAAATGGTGAGCCCTAGATTCAGTGGCAAACCCGATTGCCCTGATACCATATGTAACAAGCTAACCTATCTTGCAAGAATAGTAACTTAAACTTGAGAAATTTTCTAGGTAGATAACAATAATTTTTTTTTTTAAAAGAAAGTACAAGATACTTAAATAAATCAGCTTTAACTAAGCTTCATTTGATAATTTCAACAAGTAAAAGAAACTTAGCAATAATTTTAAACTAATAAATAAATTATATCTTCATCTCAAATTGATAGCAATAAGCATCACAAAACACTAAAAAGGATTTGGAATATGTTGTAATCTAAAACAAGTATAGAATGTTTCAAGGAAAATTGAAAAACTTCTAGAGGGAGACCACCATTGAGGTTCTTAGCGTCCATCCACAAACCTAACGGTTCCCCACACACCCTCCTATTGGTGGGTGGCTCTTCACTTCACAAGTTTGTACCATCTGATAGATCTATTTCCATATGCGCTTTGGATTTTTTGACCCTACATGACTCTAGTCAGTCACACAATAAGGTAGCTGCTATCTAGTATGAACTTTCTGACTAAGTGGTGTAATTTGGGTGAAGTGAACTAAAAAATGTTCACTAGGAGGTTCCCCACCTTGGCAAACATTTTATAAATACAAATAATTCTTACGTGTAGTCTTAATTCACCACCTTACTCGATTATAATACAACTTATTGAGTCATGTTGACTCGCTAGGTTTTAGTTTAAATTGACTTGCTACTGCATTCTATCAATGTCTAAGGCAATTTGAAGACTATAGGTTAATAATTTTACTCTAGAGTCCATCAAACTTCACCTAACTAAACCTCACAAGTTGTACGACTAAAATTCTTATAAAAGTTTCATATAGATAATATTCAGATAAATTTGTTCAAGGTTATGGGGCTCCTTGCACACATGCATGTATAGACGCGCATGTGCATGCATACTTGCATAAGTTTCCCCCATATTGTAACACTTTTCCATATTGATGAAATCTTTATTTTCATGAGAGTTTATAATTTTACATCAAGTTATGTTGCTTAGTTTATCCAATGTGATAGTAGATTAAATTTTTAATAGGCCTAAAGGCCTCTCAGTAAGTATGCATGCATTTTGATGTAAAATGGAGAAAATTTAATATTTTAGTTTCAACTCTATGTAAGCATAGTTTTTGATTAAGGTAAAATCAGGTTTTGAAAGGACCCTGAAAACTTGTACAAAAGAGAGCTAAAGATAAGCAAGAACAACCCTTACAAACATGGAATGCCTACTACGAACAAAATAGCAGGACCAAAGAAACCAACCCGAACCCAAAAAATAAAAGATTGACAAAAAAAGCACAACTTCCAGCACAACTACCAGCAAAACAACAACAACCCATCCAACAGAGAAGCCATCTTAGAGCATTTTTGCATAGGCTTCCTCAGCCTCTTTCTGCATATTTTCCATTAAGACAATAGAGTCCTTCAGCTCTTTCATCTCTTTAGGGATCTCAGGGACTTTCCTTTTTATGCTTCTACGGGTTCTAGTGCTCGGGCCCGAGCTCTCAGCAGTATCATCATTCGTTATTGTTGTTCTTTCCAGCAGGCTCATCTCCAAATAAGCATACAGAGATTTGAGATTTTGGACAGAAATGTTTAGCCCTTCATTACTGTGCTTGAGAATTATACTGATCATGTTTCCATTATGACTGATTTGGGCTTTTATTTCCTTCAGCTTATCTTCTATAAGGGTATTAACCTTAGCAATTAGCTCATCCTCTGTGTTGTTATTTTTTACCTTAATCTACGCCTCTTTCTCCATTTCTGCCACCTTAGAACTGATAGGATCCATAGCATCTTGCATATCCTTCAGGTGTTGTTTCATAGTATTCATTTCCTCCCCAATCCACTTCTCCAGACTTGTCCCGTGGTCCTCCTTGCTCATAGGGATTTTGTCATCCACCTCAAACCCTACCATTTTAGTTTCAGAGTTTAATTTATGCTTTTTGTTCTTCCTATTATCATTCTTTAGGGTTTGATTCTCCTTAGGTTTAACCTTAGTCTCCTCCACATCTTTTTCCTTTTTCTCCTTTTCCTCTTTTTCTTTTTCATCATCCATCTCAGTGTTCTCTGCTTCCTCAATCTGACTGAGATTGCCCTCCACCATTCTTTCATCCTCAGAATTATTAAAGATCTATGTCTCTTCAATCCTGTCAACCTTAAGTTTTCCAGAGTCATCCTCAATAATCTCAGGCTCTACCTCATTATCCTCTTCCTAGGTCTTTTCCTCTTCAGTTTTCAATGGATTAGGGCTCACCTCCTTCTCTTCCCTAATTTTCACCTTATCCTTAGTCTTTCTATTTATCCTCTTCTTTGGTTTCTCCTTCTTCATTTCTAGCTTTAACTTCCTGTGATTCCCTTTAACCCTTTTAGGAAAAGGATCCATGATTTGCTTTTTGACATACTCTGAGATTAACAAAATAAAACCTTCGTGGAGCACAGGGTTTGAATCCTTTTTCTTGTGTTCCAGAATACTGTTATTCAAAGAGCTTAGCAGATAGTAGGGGAAAGACACAAGCTTCTTATGCCTAAAGTGATTTGCGAAAACAAAATGCAGATTGTAAATTTTTGAATACCGACCATCCAAAGTGAAATATTCTATTATCACAATAAGAATATCAGCCCAGTGGGTTTTTCTCTTTTTAATATCTACATAATCTCCCGTACCTTTAGTCAGAAGGGCTTCCTCTTCTTCATTCTTTGGGAAAATTTTAAAAGCTTGAGATCCCGTCCTTTTATCATCCCTGTAGAACTTCATTCCTTTGACTAAAAGCCTAGTAATTTCAGAGATGATATTCAGAGTAAGCTGGAAAGATTTCCCCCACAGATTAACCTTCCCATTCCTCCATCCTTCCGCAAATTTATTCTTGATTTCCTTGTCTGCTCCGTGCAATCGCTCCATGTACTGAGTGACTCATCCCTTTTTAAGTCTCTTCCAGACCTTTTTCTTTGATTTCCACTTTGAACAATCCATAGGCTCCTCCCTCTTTAGTCCTCCACCCATGGTTGTAGAATTTTGAATTAACAGAGTTCGATTATGTGAAGACCTAACTGGTTTTTTATTTCTTTGATTCAGAATACCATTTGTTACCCACAATACGTGCGATAAGACAAAATCAATCATACCCTCAACCCTCGACTAATAATTAACAACACATTTGAATTTAACTGTCATTATCATCATTAATTCTAATTTGAAGTGAGCCTTCATTATGATTTATCTTATCATACTTGATACGATTCAAGATCTCTAAATTTAGGTCCGCTTCCCCATTCCAGGATATCATTTCCTCTCTATAGACTCCCACGTTTGCTAAGCTGTCCGCAACCTTATTTCCTTCTCGAAACACGTGGGATATAAAGATTTCTTGGAAAAGAAGCATAATTGACTTAATTTTATCAATAATGTGAACTATAGTCCAGGAAGCCTTAGTTTTACCTTTTATGCAGTTGATTATATTTTGGGAGTCTCCCTCTAGCCAGAATTTCAAAATTCCCTTCTCCTTACCAAAGTAACAACGTGAAGAGCTGCCATTGCTTCTGCAACATGATTCATTTGAGTTCCATAAGGGACCACTATTGCTCCTAGAAAATTTCCAGCCCAATCTCTTATGCATCCTCCCCCACCCACTCTTCCCTGGTTCCCCTTAGCTACTCCATCAGAGTTTCCTTTAGCCCAGCCATTTGGCGGAGCTGACCATCTAGTGTTGTCTCTCAAATCCTTATTCTTAATCTCACTACTTTTGGAGTTCCCACTTTTGGAATCTATTATTTCTTGAATGTTTGAAAAGTTGGAACTTATGTAAGAAGAGGCATTGAAGTTATCCACCAGACTTCTGCATATTTGGTTAGCCACTATAATATGGGAAGAGATTTTCTCTTTGAAGACCCTGTTATTCCTCTCCTTCCAGATCCTCCAAGTGAAGTGAGGAAGGAGTAATTTCCATATCTCCTTATAAGCTTTTCCCTTTAAGGGACAAAGCCATTGGTTAGCCAACTCATGGACATTGTTGGGTTTAACCCAGTCCACATTGAAGAATTTAAACACTAAATCCCAAACTTTACTAGAGTAGGGGCAATGGATCATCAGATAATTACTGTTTTCAGCTTCAGAGAGACATAGGTAGCATCTATTTGGCATTATAAAACCTCTTTTACAGAGATTTTCCACCGTGAGGATTTTGTCCTGAACTAGAAGCCAGAAAAACATGTTAATTTTAGGAATAAGGTTAGGATTCCAAACCTGAGAACAAAGAGGTTGAGAATCACAGGAGAGAAGAAGGGCAGAGGCCAAGGCTACAGAGAATTTCCCATTTTATTTCGGGCCCTAGATCAAAGAATCCAAAGAGTTGTTCAGAAACCAGGTATTAAGCTGAGCATTGATAAGAGACAGGTCACTATCAAAGGATCCAAGGTCCACCCATTTTTTGTTAACCCAATAATCAGACACCCTTTCCCCCACTATATCTTGGCAATCCAGAATCGCAGACCTCCAGTCCTAGTTCTCACTAAGAGTTTTACCTTCCACTCTATGTAAGCATAGTTATGTATAGCTTTAGCTATGAATTTATCATGACTTCCTTTGAGTAGAAGGAATGGTTTCTTTACTAGTTTACCTTTAACAAAGACCCCAATTTTTAAAGTTGGAAAACAAACCATGATGATTCTATATATATTTTAATGTAACTATAATATTCCATAACCTATCACTGAGTTCCTCCTTTCTTCACTAAAATGATTCAAGATAGATTTCAGAACTCGTTAAGAAAGATCAGAACTCTCAAAAGTTAAGTTTTTAGTTTCAAGGAAGAAAGTTCCAAAATTTACAAAAGAAGTTCCAGACTTCATGGAAGAAAGTTTTAGAATTAACAAAAGAAGTTTCATACTTCATTGAGAAAAGCTTTAGAACTTAAAAAGGAAGTTATAGTCTTCATAGAGCTCGATGTAGAAATAAGACATATTCAAGAAGAGACATTATAGATGGATTCTACAACTAAAATGGTGGAGAAGTTCCAATATACTCAAGAATGATAAAGACCAAATCAAATCTCAAAATGAATACCAAGAACCTTAAGGTTCAATCAAGATATATTTCTATGTTATTTATGTTAAGTAAAGTTTCTCTAATGTAGGGGCATCCAGGGTGTGAGAGAAATTTTTCATCACCCAGAAATATTCTCTAGTTTTTCAATAGGGGCTAATTTGGACAAATTTACTATTTTTAGAAAGTTTACTTTTTTTTTGTAAGTCTTTTGTGAGCACAGATTATTCCAATTACTTTCTTGGTGGTGATTAGAAACCAAATATGAAAGTTTGGGTTTTTACTTTTCCCTCCGACTTCCTAACATCATGCATTGTTGGCAAGTGGAGCTCTCATTCCAACTTGCGAAGTGGTTCACAGGTTTCAGTTTCTCCCTGACTACCTGAATTCCTACTTTGTTGGCAAGTTAGACCTCTGTCAAAACTTCACAATGATAGTATGTGAGTTTGGGCTTATACCCGACTCCCCGATGACATATATTGTCGGTAGGTGTGTTTTATTTCAATATAAAACATAGCAGAGAGAAGAATGGCTTAGGCATGAATTTGTACCCTGGGCACCAAAATCAAAAAAGTTTGACTTTCTAGAATATTCTATGGCATTTATTAGTGCTAAATATGCAGGAATAAATTAGGCTTTTGAGCTTCGTCAATTTGATAATTTCAATTCTAGTAGGGTGGTTTGTAGCTTGTTCTTGTAGATTATTGTAATGAAATGCCTATGTGGTTGTAGCATGTCATTTTATGAATATTGTAATGTCATTTCATTGAAGATAATAGAAAGAAAATGTTTTTGTTTTTGAAATTGTTCCACTCCTTGCTATTTTCTATTTATTTTCCTACTGTGTTGTGTGTGTTTTGGTAAGTAAGGGGAATTCCCTTCATCAAGTGGTATTAGAGAAAACAGAGTGTGTAAATAGATCACCAAACGTGAGGCAGTTTGCACCAGAACTGTGGTTATGGGACTGAGAAATAAGTAGGGAAAATACCTCCATGAAGGAACCGTGGTGGAAGAATCATTGATGTGACAGAAGAGGGTTTTAGATCCCTCTAGAGATAAGTACTAGTACTAAAAGAGGAACTGTGAACAGGAATTGATATTAGGAGTGCCAACAAGAAGTTGAGTCCACTTTTTGGCCAAAAAGTGGAACTATTTTTCCTATTTTCTCAAATTCATCCTGTTTGAAATGAAAATTTGAAGCACTTAGAGATTGAATCTTAAAAAGATTCAGTGATAGAAGTTGTAGTGCTCAAAGTCTACTTTCCAAATGTAATTTATTGTAATACCTAGATGATAAAATTTAATTTTCAATAGGCATTACTAAAATCCACATTTTAAAAGTCACTGTTTCAGGACCATACTATGCCCGTGTACGACAAGAAAAATTTGACCTAAATGAAACTATTTCTCTCAATCCTTTTGGGAAATCATACGTAACACAGTTAAGATTGATGACAGTATTTTTTTGTGGAATAATTTTTTACTAGGCATAATTTTTGTTTTAAAAATCTCTCGTGTACAGCAAGCATAATTTGACCAAAACATATGGTTTTAAATTTTTTTTTTTAAAAGTATGTAGAATTATCTCTAGTTTGATGTCATCTAATTTTTTTTGCGAGAAAATTTCAAATAAAAAAGTTATTAAAATAACAAAATAGCATGTTATCTTTAGTTTGTGGACCTATTTAAGTAAAAATTCAATGAAAATAGAAATTATAATCAAATTTAAAAAAAAATACATATTTGGATTTTGCACAGTCTGATCTATAATGGGTTTTTATTTTGTCAAAATATTCCTTTGAAAAAGTCTTCAGATATATGTCTAAAGTCCTTATTTTGTATGGACACTAGCAGAGCCTTCAAGTTGCAGGTCAAGCCAGGTCCAAGGCTATGGTTCGGGTACCCAAGCCTCTTTCCAAACCAAAAGCCAACAGTAAAAGCATGCTTGAAATTCAAAAAATTTAGAAACGAGATCTCGTTTAGTAAATGTTACCCCGTTTACCTCTTTTAAAATTCATAACGTATAAATGAATGGATGGAAGGTTTTCTTTAAAAAAATATTTTTTTTCAAAATAGGACCCCATTTCGA
This sequence comes from Thuja plicata, assembly GCA_018584345.1. Lineage (NCBI taxonomy): Eukaryota > Viridiplantae > Streptophyta > Pinopsida > Cupressales > Cupressaceae > Thuja > Thuja plicata. The sequence continues at coordinate 739,628 of MU223430.1, read as the reverse complement.
AATGGGGGTCCCATTTTGTTTTTTAAAACGGGACCCCATTTTGAAATGGGATCTCGTTTTGTTTTTGAAATGAGAGCTTATTTTGAAATGGGACCCCATTTCCAAAATTTTAGGCTCAGGACCTCGAAGCTAAACAAGACCCCGTTCATTCTAAGCGGGAACCCGTTTCGTTGAGTGTGATTTTGTGAATTTGGCTAAGTATGAAAGTTCCACCTCTAGTGGACTCATATTATTGCTCCAACCCTTAGGGTAAGAGATGAAAGTGAGGATGAATTTGAAGAAGAAGAACAATTTTACGAAGAGCAAGAAGCACATATAGATCCTGACATAGCTAGGTTTTTAAGGGCCATTTCCAAGATTGGAAAGAGACCCAAAATTGATATTTCCATATTTTATGGAAATATTAATCCAGAAGAGTTGATGGATTGGATCAATGATATGGAAGAGTACTTTGAGTTTGAGGAAATAGAAGATCCTAAGAGGGTTAGATTCGCAAAGGCCAAATTGAAAGGTCATGCTAACATTTTCTAGAAAGGGGTTCAATTGGAGAGAAATAGAAGAGGGGAGGAGAAGGTAACAAGATGGGATCATATGGTGGAAAATTTGAAGAGACAGTTCATTCCTATGGACTATGAGCTTGATTTGGTGAGGAAAATGCAAGGGTTGAAGAAAGTGGGAAAATATGTCTAGGAGTATACAAAATATTTCTATCAATTCCTTATCAAAATGGGTCATTCTGAAGCCAACAAGAAGAAGGTTACCCATTACATAAATGGGGTGAGACCAAGTATGAAAGAAGAGTTGATAATGGTAATAATGTCTACCATCAAAGATGCATATCAATTTTCTTTGAAGGTAGAAAAAAAATAAACAAGAATTTTGAGAGAAAGAACAATGGAAGAGGTCATGGTAGAAACCCTAGTGGACGGTCATATGGAGGTCTAAATGAAGAAAAAAAGAAGAATGATGATGATAGTAGCAATCAGAATCAGAGAGGAAATATTTCCTATCATCCTCACGATCAAAATAATGGAGATCAAAGAGGAAGAGGAATAGGGTGAGGACCGGGAAGAGGAGGTTTCTATGGAACATGTTTACAGTGTGGAGAAGAAGCGAATAGAGATTATGAGTGTCCCCAATATCAAGGGAGGAAAAATAGGATACCTCAAAGAAATGAATGAGTAACACGTGTAGAGGAGGATTCTGAGTCTTCACATTCTAAAGATGATGAAAGAGGAGAGGTTCTTGTTACTAGAAGATCTTTGCTAAATGATGCGAAGGAACCTGATCAAAGGAATAATTTGTTTTGCACAAGATGTAAGTGTAACGGTAAGGTATGCAATGTCATTATTGATGGTGGCAGTAATGATAACCTAGTTTCAGAGGAAATGGCTAGTAAATTAAAGTTAGAGTGAAGGAGGTATTTGAATCCCTACTGGATAGTTTGGTTGCAAAAGGACCACAAGGCTTTGGTCAACGAATAGTGCTTGGTAAAGTTCAAAATTGGAAACTATCATGATGAGGTATTATGTGATATTATTCCTATGGATGTTTGTCATGTTTTGTTAGGGAGACTATGACAATATGATCATCATGCAATACATGATGGACATGCAAATACCTATTCTTTGACAAAGGATGGAGACCGACATAAGCTAAAACCATTGAAGGAAATAGGGGAAAAGGTGTGTAGTAATGCAAGAATATGTTTAGTTGATGGAAGAAAGTTTCTAGAAGGCTTGAAGCATGAGCATATGCATTTTTCTTTAATTCCAAGAGTTGGTAAAGAGGAAGTAGAAGATGTACCTATGGAAGTTGCAGATTTGTTGGATGATCAATTTCATGTATTGTACAAGTAGTACTAGCACCAAATAAAAATGGATAATGGATGATGTGAATAGATTCTTGGGCTATCAATAAGATACCTATCAATTATAGGTTTTCCCTTTCAAGGATGGATGATATTATGGATTTGTTTGAGTAGAGGTGAGTACTTCACAAAGTTAGATCTGAAGAGTGGCTATCACCAAATTTGGATTAGGGAAGGAGATGAATGGAAAAAAAAACCTTCAAGAAAAAGGAGGGCTTTTGTGAGTGGTTAGTCACGCCCTTTGGGATAACCAATGCACTGATCATATTCATACGGCTCATGAACGAGGTATTGAAAAAATTATTGAATAATTTCATTATTGTTTATTTGAATGATATTCTCATCTTTGAGTAAGTCATTGGAAGAGCATATAATGAATATTTTTAGCGTCTTTGAGAAGTTAAGGGAAGAAGATTTGTTGATTAACCTGAAGAAGTATAGTTTTGAGAAGGAGTTAGTGTACCTGGGATTTTTTGTCTCAGAAAATGGTCTTAAAATGGACCCAAAGAGAGTGAATGCTATCCTTGAATGGCCTACTCCAAGGAGTGCTACTCAGGTAAGATCATTTTTGGGGCTTGGATATCTTTCATATAAAGTTTATCAGAAATTTTAGTGGTATATGTGGACCCCTAACTGAAACAATGAGAGGGGATAGAAAAGAGTTTAAGTGGACTATAGGAGTATCAAAGAGTTTTGATTTATTGAAAGGAAATTTTATAGAATAACATGTTTTGGCACGTCCATATTTTAACAAGGTATTTCAAGTAGACTGGCATGCTATTGGTAATGCAATTGGAGTTGTTTTGAGTCAATAAGGTAAACCCATTGATTAATTTATAGAGAAGTTAAAAGATGCCAAAAGAAAAAAAATGATCAAGAGTTTTATGCTATAGTTCAGGCATTAAGGAAGTGGAGACAATTTTCTTTTTCCTAAAGAGTTTGTTTTGTTTACTAATCTTCAAGATTTACAATATTTGAATAATCAAGGAAAATTGAATCAAAGGCATTTAAAATAGGTTGAGTTTTTGTAGAGTTACACTTTTATTTTGAAGCACAAGAGTGGAAATTCTAATAGGGTTGCAGATGCCCTGCGTAGGAGGCAATTTTTTTTAACAAAGATGTAGGTCAAAGTTGTTGGGTTCCATGAGCTCAATAGTTTGTATCCTGAGGATCATAATTTTGGTGAGACCTTGAGAGCTTGCATAGAACATTTTAGTCTAGACAAGACCAAATGGCTGGATTTTATAATCCAAGACTATATGTTATTCAAAGGTAGCCAATTGTGCATCCCAAAGAGTTCCATGAGCGAGAACCTAATCAAAGAGAAGAAAAATGGAGGATTGGTTGTACACTTTGGTCGAGATAAAACCATTTCTCTGGTAAGTGAGTATTATTATTGGCCACAATTGTAACAAGATTTTAAGAAGTTTGTGCAAAATTGTAGAATATGTCAGGTGACAAAAGAAACCAAGAAAAATACAGGGCTATATCATCCATTACTTGTACCAGAAAGGCCATGGGAGGATATTAGTATGAAATTTATTCTTGGTTTACCAAGGACTCAAAGAGGACATGATTCCATTTTTATGGTGGTAGACAGGTTCTCAAAGCTGACACATTTTATTCCTTTTAGGAAGACTAATGATGTTGTTCATGTGGAAGAATTGTTTTTCAGAGAATTGGTGAGACTAAATGGTCTACTAAAGAGCATAGTTTCAGATCAAGACAATAAGTTTGTTGGATACTTTTGGAGGACAAACTAGAAAAACTTGAAGATAGATTTGAAGTTCATCTCAACGTACCATCCACAGACTGGTGGGAAAACAAAAGTGGTGAATAGAAGTTTGGGAAATTTGTTGAGGTTCTTAGTAAGAGATAAATCGAAGGGGTGGGATTTGATTTTACCATAGACATAATTTGAATACAATAGTTTTGTCTCTAGGAGCACCGATAAATCACCATTCCAAATTGTATATGGAAGTAGTCTTAGAAATTATTTAGAATTAAGGAAGGTTGACAAGGGTAAAAAGAGTAGAAATAAAGCTAAAGACTTTGTAGAACACCTGAAGAATTTACCTGAAGAGGTGAGAAAGCATATTAATAAAATAAATATTTATTTCAAGGCGAAGGCATGTCAGAAAAGGAGATATAAGGAATTTTAGATTGGAGATGAGGTCATGGTTCATTTGTGAAACGAAATATTTCTAGTGGGAACATATAATAAGTTGAAGATGAAGAAGTTTGGACCATGCAAAATCCTGAAGAAGCATGATTCAAGAAATGATTATGAAGTACACTTGCCTAGTGATCTCAATATTTCACCTTTGTTTAATATTCCAGACTTGATAGAGTATCATGAAGGAAGTGTTGAAGATGAAATAATAGAAGCACAATGGAATATTTCAGGGCCTACTTCAGCTACAGAAAAGATAGAAGATATCTTGGATAGTTGTGTTGGCAGAAGCAGAAGAAACAAAAAAATATGAAGAGTACTTGATCAAATGGAAAGGAAGGCTTGTTGAAGATTCATCATGGCTATCAAATGAAGAGGTTGATCACCTTGGTATTCCTCTACACACCTAAGATATGAAAACTGTAGGATTTGAGAGACACAAATCCACAGAACGCCAAGAATACCTGCATACAAATAACCTATTACAGGAGAGAAGAAGAAAGAAGCAAAAGGCAGAACTCAAAAGTTACTAAAAAATGAGAGCAAAATTATGATCCGAGTTAAATTGAAAAACATATTTACAAGGTTCAACCTATAAAGGTGAACAAAACCCTAAAGCCTAAAAAAGCTAGGTTGCACATTATAATTAATAAAGATATTAATTATAATGCACCTAAGAGATAGCTTAAGAAAATAGAGTAATAAATAACTTAATTAATTAAACCGAAGTGATTTAATGAATAAGTGTAAAATATAATTACTCTAACAACATCACTTCTCACATTACCCCGAGTGATAATAAGTATACATGTTTGTAGAAATGGTTAGATCAGTTATCATTTTTTCATTGATGTCAAGCAACTGATTTACTGATTTCTATTGCATTACCATATCATACCAAGGAGAAGTTAAATGGGTGACAAATATAGATCAGACAATGATGACTTAATGTTGATATAGTTTTTTTCTACTATATATTTGATGTTATCAAGTCGGTACACTTGATTGATTAAGTCAGAGATTGAAAAGAGTTAAGTTATGACTGAAAAGAGTTACTCTATCGAGCTAGACAGATTCAGTCGGTATAGAGTTGTGTTAGTCAATTTTAGTTACCGAGCACCGAGTAGTGAATGAATTTAGTTACCGAGTTCCAAAGAAAATTATCGAGTATGGGATATTGATTATAAATGATGATAAGATCAAATTTAATATGAAGCTATGATGATCTGGATGTTCTTAATAATTAAAGGAAGTTTTTTAGAAGATCTATGAGCGAGAAAATTCAATGAGAATATCTAAGTCAAAGATCAAGCGATTAAACCTGATTATGAGAGTTCCAAGAAAAGTTCAAGTTACGAGGTAAAATTTAAATGGTTTACCGAGCTGAGATTTGTGAAGAAGATGATTGAACGACTGAGCGCACATGATGAAAAACCTAAACAAGAATATTAAGAGGAAAAATTTTGTCTATCTAAAGGATGAGAAATAAAAGAGATTATGATGTTGGTGAATTGAATTAAGAAGATGAAGAAGCTGAAGAAAAAATTTATTGAGCATAACAGAGAAGCAGGAAGAGAAGAATCTACAGTCTGGACCATAGACAAATGGAGTATGTGATGCCAGTATTTATGTGAGCACAAAGGATCTAAACCAAGCAAAAGGTAGTTGCTATATTTATAGATCAAAGTTTTATTGTTACTTATTAGCATTTGTAACAGAGGAAATCTCTTAACCGAGTGGATTTAATAGTCCTATTTGTAAATCCTAGACATAGGTGACATTCCAAAAGAGTGTTTCAAGTCCTCTAGCAAGGCCACTCCTAATAGGGTGAAGATCTTAACAGATTTGAGGTAAATCCCTTAACAGGGTCACATTTAGTAAATGTGTTTGTAATATTTAGCAAGATAAGTTCTTAACCGAGTGTACTTCAGAAAGGTATGTTTTTATTATGGGTCACAATTCCCATAGAGGTTTTTCCCATATTGGGTTTCCTCATTAAATCTGGTGTCAACTGAGTTAAATTTGGTGTTAACTGAGTTTGAATGATTGATTTGCATATTATGAGATGTATGGTTGTTTAAGTTACTAAGTTATTTGGTGAATTGGTTATTATTGTATTCAGTTCTACTGAGTGAATCAGTGAGCTAAGTTTTAAGTGTTTAAGTTTTATTTGGTCTGATTCACCCCACCCTCTTAGTGGGACCAACAATTGGCATCAAAGCATTGGTTCTCTCAAGTGTTTAGTTTAAAAGGACTTGAGTCAAGATCTAAAGATGTATAAGAGGCAAGCACCAAAATTGAATAGGGAACATTTCTCTACATGGAAAAGAAGAATGAGATTGCATGTGTTTGGTATAGGAGAATATGTACATTATTTTCTTGATAATGAATATGTTGCACCGAAAACTGCATTTTTGACAATCACTAAGAAAAGACAGAAACAAGAACACACACAAGTCATGATTGAGATAGCTTCTACACTTATCGACCAGGAATATGATGAACTTTATGGACGCACTACTTTGAAAAAAATGTGGGATAAGCTTATTTTGACCTATGGTGGAGATTAGCATGTTCAGAAGGCAAAAGCAGAAAGTCTGAGAGGTAGATTTGATTTAATGAGAATAAAAGATGGAGAAAACATAATACAATACAACACTAGACTTAAGGCGATTGTTAATTCTATTAGAGGAGCTGGTGGAGCCATAATAGAGGAATATTTTACAATAAAAATGTTGAGAACCCTACTACGGAGTTATGCTATTCGAGTATCTTCTATACAAGAGTTGAGATCCATTCCTCATATGAATGTTTCACTTGATGCTACTATTGGTAAGCTGGTTGCATTTGAGATTAATGATTTTGATAATAGTCTTCTTGCTACATCTAAGATTGAATCTTTATTTAAGTCATCTTTGAAGATCGGAAGTTCTAATGACTCTAGACTTAGTGATGGATATTTGAGCAGTACTAGTGAGATATTTTACAACTGTCAGAGTTGTTTGGAAGAGTTATATTCTGTAGATGGAGAGAGAGAGAGAGAGAGAGAGAGAGAGAGAGAGAGAGAGAGAGAGACTTTGTTGGCTAGAAGGCTACAAAGAGGCAAGAGCAAATACCGAGGTAAGTTACCCTTGAAATTTTTTAACTGTAACAAGATTGATCATTTTGCATCTAAATTCCCTGAGAAAGATAATCAGGAGAAGAAAGATAACAAAGATAAGGAAAAAAGAGAAAACAGATTTAGGAGATCCAGAGACTACGAAAACAAAGGTAATAAATCTTTTCATATTTCTAATGAAGACCTAAGTGATGATGATTCAAATGAAAGTGAAGAAAAATAAGTTTTGTATGTTTCTATTAAAGATAATTATGATGAAGAAAATAGAGAAGAACCAAGAGCCCTAATATCACAAGTAAGAAGGAAACATGGATTATCGATAGTGGTTGTTCACATCACATGACTGGTAACACACTTAAGTTTATTTCCTTGGAAAATCATGATGGGAGATTTGTTAGATTTGGTAATGATGCTCCATATGCTGTGAAAGGAAAAGGTTCTATAATTCTACTGAATAACACAAGATGTGATGATGTTTATTGGGTTGAAGGCTTAAAGTATAATCTTTTGAGTGTTGCAAAGTTAAATAATACATATCAACGACTAGAATTTCAACATGGAAAGGTGAAATATTTTGATAAGAAAGAAAGTTAGATTGCTTCTAGAGAGTAATCTAAAGGTAATTTATTTTATCTTGATACTTCTATGAAGAGTTTCCTATTTTCTAAAGTTGAGGATGTATGGCTATGGCACAAAAGGTTTTGTCATGTTAATTTTGACAACTTGATCAAAGTGAGTAAAAAGAATAGAGTCAAAGGATTACCGAGATTAGAGAAACCTTAAAATGCTATGTGCAAAGAATGTCAAATGGGTAAGATGACTAAATCTAGTTTTACAAGCAAAAATTATGTTACACAAGAAATTTTGGATTTAGTGCATACTGATTTATGTGGACCCATGAGAACTCAAAGTTACTATGGAGACAGATATTTTATTTTATTTGTGGATGATTATTCTAGAATGATGTCTATAATATTTTTAAAAGAAAAATCTGATGCATTTCAAATGTTTAAGTGGTATAAGGCAAGAGTTGAGAAAGGAACATGAAGACAACTGAAATGTCTGAGATCTGATAGAGGAGGTGAGTTTACATCTAATGAGTTTACATTGTTTTGTAATGAAAATGAAATTAAGAGACAAATGTCAGCACCGAGGACACCACAATAGAATGATATTGCTGAGAGAAGAAAAAGATCTATTATTGATTGTGCTAGGACACTAATGATTAAGAAAGTTATTACAAATTTTTTTAAAGAGAAGCAGTCAGTACTGCTGTTTACACATTGAACCGAGTACAAATGAAGAAAGGTACCAACAGAACACCTTATGAAATCTGGTATGAACACAAACCTAATGTGAGTTATTTCAAAGTTTTTGGAAGTAGATGTTATATCTTGAAATATTCTAGAGAAGGAAAGTTTGATTCTAAAGGGAATGAAGGAATATTCTTAGGATATTCTATAAGGATTAAATCCTATAAGTGTTTAAATAAAGTTACTAACAAAATGGTGGAAAGTGCAAGTGTTAGAATTGATGAGTTTGCAAAAAATAATGATGAAGAAAGCAAAAAGGAATCTGAAGGCTATGATAAGTTTGTATATGTACAACTTGATGTTCTTGAGACCTTACCAAGAGCACCTACCAAGGAGGAATCTGAATAGATTTCTCTACAACCAAATGATGAGGATGAAGGATCAAGACCTACCAAGCCTATTTTAGCAAAATATGTGAGGAGGCACAACTCCCCGAGAAATATTATTGGAAATAAAGATGCTACAGTGATGACAAGAAGCAAGGTAAGAGACAATACGTCTTTGATATTTTCATTTGAGCCAAAGAAAGTTAAAGAAGCACTAGATAATGAAGATTGGATGAAAGAAATGAAAGAAGAGTTTGACCAAATAGAAAAGAAAAGTACATGGAATTTAGTACCTAGGCCAAAGGATAAAAATGTTATTGGTACTAAATAGATTTTTAGAAACAAGTTGAATGAGAATGGAGAAGTTATCAGAAAATAAAGCTAGATTGGTTTGCAAAGGTTATGCACAAGAAGAAGGAATTTATTATGGAGATACTTTTGCACCTATTGCTAGATTGGAAGGAGTTAGAATACTTCTAGTTTATGCGGCTTACAAAGGATTCAAACTTTATCAAATGGATGTCAAGTCTGCATTTTTGAATGGGATACCAAAAGAAGAAGTTTACATTGAACAACCTGAAAGATTCATTGAGAGCACAAATAAGAAAAAGGTATGTAAATTACACAAATCTCTTTATATTTTGAAGCAAGCACTCCAAGCATGGTATGAGAGATTGCACTCTTATCTAATCAAAATAGAATTTCAAAGAACAAGTGATAACAGTAATGTTTACTTGAAGTGTGATAGTGACAACAAGGTTTTGATTGCTGGAATTTGTGTTGATGATATTATTTTTAAAGGCAATAAAACCTTATGTAAGGTATTTGTTGATGAAATGAGAAAAGAGTTTGAAATGTCAATGATTGGAGAGATTAAGTTCTTTCTAGGACTACAGATACAACAAGTTGCAGAAGGGATCCATATTACACAAGCTAAGTATATCAGAGAGATCCTCAAAATTTTTGGAATGGAAGATTCCAAGCCTGTTGGAACACCGATGGTCATGGGATATAAATTATATAAAGAAGATGAGACACAAGAGGTGGATACTACTCTTTACCGATCCATGGTTGGTAAATTGCAATATGTTGTTCATAGCATACCTCATATACAACATGTTGTTGGGATTGTTGCAATATTTTATTTTAATCCTAAGGAAACACATATGTCTACAGACAAGAGAATCTTTAGATATCTGAAATTAACTGAAGATTTTGGTTTATTATACAAGAAAGGAGGTACTTTTGATCTGCAAGTCTACACTAATGCAGATTGGGCTAGAAACATTAATGACAAAAAAATTACTAATGGAGGAGCATGAATTCTAGGTGAAAGATTGGTCATATGGCTAACCAAGAAGTAGAGTTGCATTTCACAGTCTACTGCCGAGGCAGAATATGTTATTGCTGCCATGAATTGTGCAAATATTGTTTGGATCAAACAACTACTTGAAGGTATGCAAGAGATTATCTCAGATCCTATAACTATTTTTTTTCATAACACAAGTGCTATCAATATATCAAAGAACCAGGTTATGCATTCAAAGACCAAGCACATTTCCATCAAGTATCACTACTTGAGAGAACAAGTTCAAGAGAAAAATGTGGTATTGGAATATGTGAATTTAAAGGAACAACTGGCTAATATATTTACAAAGCCACTACCGAAGGATACTTTTGAGTATCTCAGAGGTAAGTTAGGGGTTCTTCCCCTATCCAATATTCACTAAGAAGCATGAGGCATGCTACATCAATTCTATACTTTATTAGAATATTTTTTTTTAATTGATGTTAGTGTGAACACTTTAGGTGATTCCTAAAGTTGTGTGAAGATTTCTGTATGTAATGAGTATTTGTACATGTAAGGTATAATCCACTGCTGAAACAAGTTTTTTACGAGTATGACTTTTTGGCATTGTTGTCTAAGAGGGAGAAAATGAATTGATAACATTTATCCATAAGGGAGATATTTATGAAAGAGGGAGAAAATGAATTGCCACTATTTACTCACGAAAGAGAATTAGTTTGTATGCTACAGTATCAGAAGATTTATCCAAGAGGGAGAACAGTGAATTATTTAATGATAAAAAATGGAACTATGAACTCAGAGGGAGTAATAATAGAGATTTCCATCATCAATTACTGTAGTACTTCTATGGTGTTTCCATCAATACCAAAGAGGGATATTGTTCATCAACTGATGGATATGATGAAGACCAAGTGATAATAAGTATACATGTTTGTAGAAATGGTTAGATCAGTTATTATTTTGTCATTGATGTCAAGCAATTACTTTACTGATTTCTATTGAATTACCATATCATACGAAGGAGAATTTAAATGGGTGAAAATACATATAAGATAATGGTGAAGTAATGTTGATATAGTTGTTTTGTACTACCTATTTGATGTTATCAAGTCGGTACACTTGATTGATTAAGTCAGAGATTGCAAAGAGTTAAGTTATGATTGAAAAGAGTTACTATACCGAGCTAGACAGAGTCATTCAATATAGATTTGTGTTAGTCGATTTCAATTATTGAGCACCGAGTAGTGAACGAAGTTAGTTACTGAGTTGCAAAGAAAATTACCAAGTACAGGATATTGATTGTAAATGATGATAAGATTGAATTTAATACGAAGCTATGATGATCTGGATGTTGTTAAGAATTAGAGGAAGTTTGTTAGAATATCTACGAGTGAGAAAATTCAATGAGAAGATCTAAGGTGAAGATCAAGCGGTTAAACCTGATTATGAGAGTTCCAAGAAAATTTCAAGTTATGAGGTAAAATTTAAACGGTTTAGCAAGCTGAGATTTGTGAAGAAGATGATCGAACGACTGAACGCAAATGATGGAAAACCTAAGCAAAGAGATTAAGAGGAAAAGGTTTGTCTATATAAAGGATGAGAAATAAACAGAGATTATGATGTTGGCGAATTGAATTAAGAAGATGAAGAAGCTGAAGAACAAAGTTACCAAGCAGAACAGAGAAGCAAAAAGAGCAAAATCTACAGTCTGAAACAGAGACAAATGGAGTATGTGATGCCAGTATTCATGTGAGCATAAAGGATCTGAACCAAGGAAAAGGTAGTTTATATATTTGAAGATCAAAGTTTTACTGTGGCCTATGAGCATTTGTAACAGAGAAAATCTCTTAACCAAGTGCATTTAACAGTCCTATTTGTAAATCCTAGATGTAGGTGACATTCCAAAAGAGTGTTTAAAGTCATCTAGAAAGGTCACTCCTAACAAGGTGAAGATCTTAACAGATCTGAGGTAAATCCCTTAATAGGATCACATTTAACAAATGTATTTGTAATCTTTAATATGATAAGTTCTTAACTAGGTGTACTTTAAAAAGGTACATTTTTATTGTGGGTCACAATTCCCGCAGAGGTTTTTCTCATATTGGGTTTTCTCATTAAATATGGTGTCAAGTTAGTTAAATATAGTGTCAACTGAGTTAAATCTAGTGTTAATTGAGTTTGAATGATTTATTTGCATATTATGAAATGTATGGTTGTTTAAGTTATTAAGTTATTTGGTGAGTTGGTTATTACTGTATTCAGTTCTACCGAGTGAATCATAGAGCTAAGTTTTAAGTGTTTAAGTTTGATTTGGTCTGATTTACCGCCCCCCCCCCCCCCCCCCCTTAGTGGGACCAACACTTACATCACCCAAAAATATTGTCTATTTTTTCAACAAGGGCTAATTTGGACATATTACTATTTTTAGAAAGTTTACTTTTTTTGTAAGTCTTTTGTGAGCATAGATTATTACAATTAATTTCCTGGTGGTGACCAGAAACCAAGTATGAAACTTCAAGTTTTTACTTTTCACTCTAACTTTTTTGACATCATGCATTGTCGACAAGTTGGGCTCTTGTTCCAACTTGTGAAGTGGTTCACAGTTTTAGTTTCCCTCCGACTACCCAACTTCATACTTTTTCGGCAAGTTAGACCTCTATCAAAACTTCACAATGACAATATGTGAGTTTGGGCTTCTACCTGAATCCCCAACGACAGATATTGTCAGGCGGTGTGTGTTATTTATGATGACACATTTTACCATTAGTATGCAAAGGGAAATAGTTTTTAACCATCGATAAACACCTACACCGAAAGATAGCCTTTAGTACAAACTAAAAGTATAGATAACAAAGGTCACCAAAAGTGTTAAGTTCAAGAGAAACCCGATGACACAGTTTTACAGTGCAAACCAAAAATGCTGAAGAGGAAACCAATAAAGGAACCCGATGAGAAGATTACACTGTAAACCGAAAGAGAAGACAAGAGAGGAACCCAACAGAGCAAGGGAGCCTGACAGATAGTTCACAGAAGGAACACCGACAGACTTTTAGAGCAACCCGAGCATCAGTCACTGAAAGTTAGTTATATCCCGAGAAATGTGGATCTGACTTCCACATTAGATAAAACACTTATGTTTTATATTTAGAGTTTTTACTTGATTTAAAACCATTTCTTGAGAGACAAGCAATGTAATTTTAATTGTTTCAATCAATCTAACTAATTAAAAACATGCAAACTAGAAGATCAAGGTCAAGTTGTAAACCTTTGATCATAGAGTTATCTTTGTAATACGTGAAATTGAGTTAGGTCAATCTATTGTATAAATAGATGTTTAATCATTCGTTTGAAATGGATGTGAGGATGAAAGTAGCCAAGGAGCACATTTATGGATTAGACTAAGAGTTTCAAGCAAGAACAACAAAGATGAATTAGGTTATCAAGAACCAAATTCAGGGCTACTGAGAAACATAGGTATTAATCAATCACATTAGGTGATACATTGTACATGTGAATTCAATGGATCTGTAATCATCAATTGTAGATTACATACACTCAGGTTAATGAGTATTTTTGTCTACATTCTAACAAGTGTAGCAAATAGAAGAAATCCTTTCAAGAAAGGTGGAATTAATAATCCTTTGTAAATCTCTTAACCGAGTGCACACTAAACAGTGTTGCTAAAGATCTTAACAGAATAGACCTTGCCCAGTCTCCACATAATACTCCTTATAGGGTAGATCATCAGAAGTGATCAAATTGTAAGCCTTAACCAGCCCCTTCCAATCTGCAAATAGTGAAGCTTTTGTGGGTGTCATCCCCACCGCAGTTTTTACCTTCTAATAGGGGTTTTCTGCATTACCATATCTTGTCATGTGTCATTACATTTCATGAATACTTATATGAATGTTTACATGTTTATTAAGTTTATGAATTGATATAACTTACACAAAGAGAGGATAGGATAGATGGTTGGTAATATAATTGATTACATAAAAGGATTAAGGTTAAAGAGATAAAAGTGTTAGAGGTACGGATTCACCCCTCCCATCTCAGTACATACTTCCCATTATTTCAAACAATTGGTATCAGAGCTAGATCTCTTAATGGGAAAATTTTAAAAGATAAGAGAAAAGATGATACAGTGGAGAAGTACAAGCTTGACAAGAGTATTGAGAATCAGAAGCTAGAGATACAGATCTTCTATGAACAATATAAAGAAGCTAGAATCAAGATGAGACAATTGCTGAATGAAAGAAAGATTATGGCATCTCATTGTAATGAAATATAATAGCATGAAGAGGAGATACCTGATCTATTTGAGTCATCACAATCTACATCTAGCAAAGCATCAAACACATCTAATGAAAGCATCACAAGTCTGAATTAAATCAATCAACATCTGGCTGGACAAGTGAAATCTTTGTAAATCGGTCAAGAGACACAAATGGTAAGAATGATTGATGGCATGAAAAATGCTAGAGAAGCTGAGCAAGAAAGAACACTAGCTATTGATGACAGGAGGAAGATTAATGAAAAGGTACAAGAGAAAGAGTCAGAAATACAAAGACTTACTAAACATCATCATGAGATCACTAATAAAATTATTCTTATGAGTCAAGAGGCAAATTGAATGAACATAGAACTCATTGAAAGGATAGAAGCTATCAGTGAGCTAAGAGAAGAAAATGAAAAATTGAAGCATGAAGTAAGAATTCAGCAACAACACAATGACATGATGTGAGAGTTGAAGAAATCACCCAAAGGATGGATGATTTTTTGGATGGACAAAGAAGAGTCAACAACAATACCAAACTAGGGTATCCAAGAATGAAGAATCACCATACCAAGCTGATCCAAAGAATGTCTACACAAATCCAAGACCAAGAAAGTAGTCATGAAATCACTGTGGAAAACTAGGCCACACATCAAATGTATGCAGGAGAAAAATGAAAGGTATTCCTAAATCCACACCTTCATTCATAGGAATTTGTTATAAATGTAACAAGAAAGGAAATAAAGCATATTAATGTAAATCTGAGGTGAAACAACCAAAGAAGGAAACCTACATGGACAAATACTATCCTTCTTGCAAAATGCATGCGTACACATCTCTTGAATGCAGGAAGAAGAAAAAACAAACATGGAAGCATAAAGAAAATGAAACTGATTATCAACCAAAAAGATTCATTAACTCACATTTTTTGGATTACAACACATGGGAAAACTACACATGTGGAAGATTTGGACACATAGTCGCAAACTGCATGAGACAATGGATGAGAAAGTATAGGAGCTAGACTAACCCCAGAATGTCATGTCTACACACTCATAAATTTGGTCATGTAAGAAAGGACTGTAGAGATCGAGTGACATAGACAAGCAGCTTTTCCAGTGGAAAAACCATTGAAGACATCAGGGAGATGAGAAAAAAAAGTGGAGGAAAGCTACAAACACTAGTGAAGCTGGACCGAGCAATGCAAATGGTGACGCCTTATCCAATGGATCTGGTGACATCACCACTCCCACCTAAGAAGATCAAGTAAGTATGGAACTGCATTATACCAAGTTATATTTTGCATCAGTTCTATTATACATAGTTAAAATTCCATATTAGCATGATTAAAGATGCGCTATGGTATTAAAGATGCGCTATGGTATTACTTGTTATAATCCTGTGAATTAAATCCCATCAATTAATAGATACCGAAAATCATTGATATATATATATATATAAAGATAAGTTGTCTATACTTACCGAGCATCATCGGTTAACACATAAAAATCTAAGTCACTAGTGTGAACCGAGCTCTGTCGGTAATCATGTAAAAAGACAATGTTGTCTTCTCCATATACCGAGATCCATTAGTAAACAGTCAAATAAGTTAACTCCTGGCCTGAGCATCATGCTCTCACCGAGAATAAAGTGTGTGTGCTACATGAAGACTCCATCTTCGAACACCGAGAAGTGGGTGAGAATTTATGACATGACTTAGGGCAAAAAGTCTATAAATAGTCAACAAAACAACTCTTTATTTACAAAGTGACTTGAGTGAAGAAGAATATCAAAACCATAGCATGAGGTGACAAGATTGCAGAGTGACTCTAACCCTGTTCACAGCACTCATAAAGATTCCCAACAGTCACAGAAGGTTGAAGTAAGTAACAACAATCACTGAGAACTCTGTTTTCATTTACAGGAAAAATCCCTAATTTCTGAAACGATGGAAACTACTTCACAAACCTCCAAGATCAAGAATTCAAAGGAGAAAAAGGTTAATCTAATCAATAATACCACTTGTGAATAACCTCACTACAAGATCTATCCTAAGGTTGCTTCTCAACCTGATAATGTTGGTGCATTCTCCAGTATACCAGCTAGGGTTTTGCTTGTTGAGGATGTCTGAGCATATATTCATTGAAAGATCATAGAAATTAGAGATCTTGAGGTAGAACAAGCTTATAAAAAGCTTTGCAAAGATGATGGAATAATCAAAGAAGAACACAAGCACATTGAAGTAAAAGGGCTCACAAATGCCCTATTATTCCTGAAGGAATTCAAGACCGAATGGATTTGATTAGTGCTAAGAAGATTGCACGACCAAAAGATGTAGTTGGATGAGACAAAACCGATAACTAGTGATGTTATACACATTGTGACCGGTTATCCTATAACCAAGAAACCCAAGGCACTTAAACACCCTCCTCGTGCTGATATTGAGAAGAAAACAGGAGCTGCATGGGATGGAAGAGGGTTAAAGGTATCCACCATCACTGATGATGAAATGAAATATGGAGCATGTGTCTTAGGATACAAATTCTTTCAGGCTAGCAGGATGAATAGTATTGCATTCAGAGCAGTGGATACAACACACAAAATTTTTAAGAAGGGATTGCATTTAGATCTATCAGAACTAGTACTAATGCAATTGAATGAGAACATGAGGACAGTCAGGACTGCAAAGTCTAACTCATGTAAGTTTGGTTCACTCATTATGTGCATATTTTTCTATTTCAAAGAATCATTCCCATCAATTAGTAATGTCAAATGGGGTACTACCCGACCAGTAACCATACAAATTAGTGACTTCATCAAATCACTAGGAGATAATTTTGAATCAGTTATGGATGAATACTTTGTTGAATTTATAGACAAAATGCAGAAAAGAATGAGGATTCCAGAGAAATTAGTAGAAAAGTACAAGATTAACATTTTTTATGTTGGACATTGATTACACCTATATGAAGCCAGTTGTACCGAGGACAACATGGCTGGCACCACTTGACTATGAAATTAACATAGATAAAGAAACTAATGCCATTGAAACATTGATAAATGAACCATTATAAAAGTCACAACCTAAGTTTGGAACTTATGAGGAAGCCAAGGAAAGAATTAAAACTGGCTTAGTTGTGAAGAAGATTGATAGAAAGAAAGAGAAAATAGTTAAGAATTTGAAGAAAAAGTTGTCGGTAACTGAAGAGGAAACAAAACAGACAGAAGAAACTGAGGGGCAGTCACCCATCGATGAAGCTGAGAAGTTGAGTGACTTAGAATCCATAGAGTCCGATGCACAACCACCACCACCTGCAAAGAAATTAAACACTGCTTCTGCATCAAGGAAAAGAAGTCAAATTGTCAAGGAAGACTCACTACCTATCAAGCAAGGTCAAGTAAGGACATATAAAAGAAATCCTCCTACCAAGAAAAAAGGCACCAACAAAGAGAAGGAGACTGATAAGAAGTAAGGAAGATATAGAAGAAATTGAACAAGATGAAAAACCTATTAATAACACATTTCCAAAAACCATTGATGAAATATGTCCATCACTCATCAAATCAAGTTCAATCACAGATTATAAGATTAAGAACTGGCTAACATTGGATCCCGAGGATCAAAATAAGATAGAGGAGGCAATTATCACAATGATGTGTGCATTCAAATATGTTCCAATACAATTTGCAGATGAGAACCAAAATAACTTATGAATAGATTGTTGGCAAGGTGGAAATTTTCATTACATTCTGAGAAACAGATAAGGGAAAGAGCCCTATTTTTAGTTATGCCACCTGAATCTAAGATGGAAGAGATTGAAGAAATTATGAAACAAAATTCCAAGAGGTTCTCACTGAAGTTAAGAGCCTACAAAGTGCTTCAAGGAAATCTAATTGAGCTAGACAGAAAAAGTGAGGAAGAATGGAGAAAGATACTTGATATACCTAAAAAGGATACAAGTCCCGAGCCACAAATAGTTCTCATCGACAAGCCACAAAATAAAGAAGATCAGGCTAAACTGAGCCCCAAACATATTCTTATAACTGATGAGGATGTTAATGAAGAAGCATTGAACACAAAAGATAACAAGGATATGGACATTGCAGATGAAACATGGCCTGATAATACTATCATTGATATTATTGGAGCAGGTCCTGCAGATGAGATACAGAAAGATGAAGATGTCACTATTGTCCCAGACCAAACCGATGAACAAGACACAACTATAGATATTTCTCAAGTAGACACACCAAGACAAATACCACTATTGATACAAGCTATCAATATTATCTTGGAAAAGGAGAAATCACCCGACAATGATGCAAGCATACCTGAAGATAAGGGTAATAATGAAAAGAAAGATACAACTGATGAACAAAAATTCATTAGTGGAGAACAAAATGTTACAGATGTAGATCACACACAAATAGATGGAGAGCACAAAGAAAAAGATGAAGGGCACAAAGACAAAGGTGAAGGAGAGAAGAAAAATGAAGACACTCCTAAGGATACCAAAGGAAATGTTGCATATACACCGAAGGTTGATGTGGAGATGTCTACACACAACCAAAAGGTAAACTCTAAGTAGGAGGAAAAAGGTACAACACCACCAAAGCCTTCATCCAGCACATCAGACCAAGAAGAAAAACTTGCTTTGGTACTACATACAGGTGCTTATCACAAGAATAAGAAGAAGAATACCAAGAAGAACAAGCTGTAGGTAACACTTGATGAAATCATTGAGATACCTAAGTGTGATCCTTATACATTAGATTTTGAATCTCTCCAAGAGTATGGAGAAATATTTCAAAGGAAAGAAATGCAAGAAAAGCTAAGGAAAGAGCACAAAGAATCCCTAGTGTTAGAAACTACAAGGGATTTATTGAAATAGATAGTTCCTAACATAGACGTTAATCAAAATGCCCCCATTCTAGATCAACTTTTCATTCTAACCGAAGCCATCACATCTCAAAATGTGGATGCAGAAAAAGCAATTGAAGAACGAGCAGAACAAAAATATCAGTACAAATTAACAAAAAAGATTAGCCAAGAAGTGGCAGAGAATAAAGTAAAGCTCTCAAAACTTGCAAATGAATTAGATCCAATAATTTTTAAAGCTATAGCCTTAATACAAAAGTTGTGCACTTTAGAGAAATTCACTAAGGAAAATAGTGATAAGATTGCACAACTAGACTCAGATCTAAATG
This sequence comes from Thuja plicata, assembly GCA_018584345.1. Taxonomy (NCBI): domain Eukaryota; kingdom Viridiplantae; phylum Streptophyta; class Pinopsida; order Cupressales; family Cupressaceae; genus Thuja; species Thuja plicata. The sequence goes on along the minus strand of MU223430.1, from coordinate 720,035 downwards.
AAAGTGCACAAAGTCTAACCATAGATGACAATGAAATCAAGATGCATTTGGAAAAGATTATGAAATATAAAAGGTTGAGACAAGAAAATCTAGAGGCAGAAACCAAGTGTAGAGATGAGGTTACCGAGCTACAGGATCTAATGTTACCAAATCTTACACTTCTGCAACAGCACATGACTTCGGCAAGAAATTTAATTTCTACCCCAGAGATTTTTTATAGCAGAAAACATCTATGATATGCATGCCCAAATTACATTGGAGCATATGACACTTGAAAATCTCAAGGAGAAATGAGAGAAAATGATAGAAGATTTGAAGAATTCCCATTCCCATATTTTTGATAAGTTGTAAGTATACACCTTTTCCCTTACTATCAAAAAAGGGGGAAAATGATATGTAAAGTAGTAAAGGGGGAGAATACCAAAGGGAAAATGATATGAAGATAAGGTGAAAAGGGAGTATAGTACAAAGGAAAGTATACATGTATATACATATACTATACTGGCATATACATAGGGGGAGTCATAAATGACAAGGAAAACACATGGTGTACATACTACACAGTTTAGTATTTTGCACATATCAGTTTTTGATACTAATGTCAAAGGGGGAGATTGATAACACATTTTTCCATTAATATGCAAAGGGAAATAGTTTTGAACCATCGGTAGACACCTACACTGAAAGAAAACCTTTAGTACAAATTGAAAGTACAGATAACAAAGGTCACTGAAAGTGTTAAGTTTAAGAGAAACCTGACGACACAGTTTTACAGTGCAAACTAAAAATGTTGAAGAGGAAACCAATAGAGGAACCTAACAAGAAGATTACACTGTAAACTAAAAGAGCATACAAGAGAGGAACCCAAAAAAAAAAGGCAACTCGACAGACAGTTCACAGAAGGAACACCGACAAACTTTCAGAGAAACCCGAGCATCAGTCACCAAAAGTCAATTATATCCTGAGAAATGTGGATTTGACTTCCACATCAAATAAACCACTTATGTTTTATATTTAGAGTTTTGATTTGATTTAAAACCATTTCTTGTGGGACAAGAAATGTAATTGTAATTGTTTTAATCAGTCAACTGATTAAAAACATAAAAACTAGGAGATCAAGGTCAAGCTGTAAACCTTTGATCATAGAGTTATCTTTGTAATACGTGAAATAGAATTAGGTCAATCTATTGTATAAATAGATGTATAATAATTCAACTGAAATGGATGTGAGGATGAAAGTAGCCAAGGATCACATCTATGGATGAGACTAAGAGTTTCAAGAAAGAATAGAAAAAGATGAATTAGGTTATCAAGAACCAGATTCAAGGCTACCGAGAAACAAAGGTATTAATCAATCACATTAGGTGATACATTGTACATGTGAATTTAATGGATCTGTAATCATAAATTTTAGATTGCATACACTCGGGTCAATGAGTAATTTTTCTACATTCTAACAAGTGTAGCAAATAGAAGAAATCATTTCAAGAAAGGTGGATTTAACAATCCTTTCTAAATATCTTAACTGAGTGCACACTAAACAGTGTTGCTAAAGATCTTAATAGAGTAGACCTTAACCAGTCTCCATATAATACTCCTAACAGGGTAGATCATCATAAGTGATCAAATTGTAAGCCTCAACCGACCCCTTCCAATCTGCAGATAGTGAATTTTTTGTGGGCGTCATCCCCACCACAATTTTTACCTTCTAACAGGGGTTTTCTATGTTACCATATCTTGTGCCATGTATCATTACATTTCATGAATGCTTATATGAATGTTTACATTTTTATTAAGTTTATGAATTGATATAACTTACACATAGATAGGATAGGACAGGTGGTTGGTAATACAATTAATTACATAAAAGGATTAAGGTGAAAGAGATAAAAGTTTTAGAGGTACTGATTCACCCCTCCCCTCTCAGTACATACTTCCCATTATTTCCATCAATTTAAATACATAATGGAGGAGAAAAAAAAATTTCTTAGGTCGAAATTTTACCCTAGGCATTGAAATCAAAAAGTTTGACTTTCTAGAATATTCTGTGGTGGTTATTGGTGCATATATGTAGGGATGAATTAGGGTTTCAGGGTTCTTCATTGGTGCAAGAGCACCCTCAAGTTCATCCATGGTACACACATCAGTGGACCCAAAAAACTAGGTTTAGGGTTATGATTGGATCTTAGATCCAATGTTCTCAATAAAGTCCTAAAATGTAAGACAAGGGGACACTAAGTGATGTTATAAACTTAGTTGTCCACCTTAGTCAACTTGGAAAATTTGGGTAGAATAGAATAGAATAGTCTAGGGGACCTAAGGAAGGGTAGAAATTTTATTTTAGGCCTTCTAAGATCCCCTATGGAGTAAAAACACTGAACTTTACAAGTTTAGTTCGTTTTGACAACTTTTGCAAAAAGTTGTTGAAAGTTGTCAAAGTTGCTAAGTGCAACTTTTGAATCCCAACGTTCACAACCACCTTTGTCAGTTGGAACAACTTGGAAATGATATGTAATGGAAGAAAAAACTCTCTCCAAAGTTGGAGTGAACATTTTGTAAAGTTTTTGAATTGAAATCAATAAAATCTAAACTATTTTCTGCATTTCTAACTAAATTTGAGAGTTGTACGACCCTGTACGGATCCCAATGCACCATTGAAGTGGGGGAAAATTTGATTCAGTGTCTTAGTGGGATGTTCCATTTGGTTTTAAGTCTTCAAGTGCAGGGGATCGAGAGATATCCATTTTTGATTGCTCACTGGCCTGTGAAAGGCCCTAACTAGGGTTTCAATACCAAAATCCTCTTTCCCAGAGACTCCACCATGGGAAAATTCTCAGCCTTTTGGGAGAGTAAGGGGGGAGGATGTAATTTAATAATTTTGAGGTCTTAGATTAGGAGGCAATCAGTGAAGAGAGGGATGATTGAATCTTTGGGACATGCATCCATATGTGACTCTCCAGTTTTGAGTTTTTGAGGCACAACTCGGGCCAGGGGTGGAATGAAAGTATGAATCCTTGGATTTAGATGTTTGGTATGATCCTACAAGTGTCCCAATTTGTGGGATAAGAAATTGAGTTGAGATTCTAGTAGTTTCTGTTAGAAATAGGAAATGTCCTATTCTCCCAAGAACACCGGCATGCACATCTGTCACAAGTAGAAGCAAGAAACAGAAGAGAAGAAGAAGCTATGGCGGAAAAAAGGCCAGAGACATGATATCCATGTTGAAAGAATAAACTTCTATTATCAACAAAAATGAATACAATACAATCTCATTAAAGAAATGCAAAGAGGTGAATCCTTATAAGAGGAATCACGAAACCCTAAAAGGGAAACCCTAAGGTTAGCTAAAGCAAACTGGAGTGAATAGGTGAGTTAGTAATTATATCATAATGATTTAATTAATAACCCGATAGACTATTACTCTAACACCCCCCCTGAAGATAAGCTTAGGGAGAAGGAAAAACCTAGGAAACTACTACAGAAAGCAGGAAAGATGGGTCCCGGTAACAAGGCCTGATCAAGTACCCAAAACATGAAATAAACTAGATGAAGGAAAATGAGCCTCCAATCTAGGGAAAAGATGTCCTAGAGAAAGGAACAAAAAAGAGCAAGAAGCATCTTCGAAGCATGTAGTTGTAAACTCTGTCTGAAGAGACTGCTGGAACCCCCACTAAAGTGCATGACCAGGTAGAGAAGACAATGTCTGAAGAGCTGATCAATCAAACCAAGAAAGCAATAGAACCAATAGGTGAACCCCCCCATAATGCTGAATAGGGAGAGGTGACAGGAACATTGAAATACAATGCCAGAAACATCTGCAGAAAGAAGAACCAGGAACACCAACAGTGCAACAAAAATACAAACACAGGATAAAGGGCGGTGTCACCGACACACAACATGGGCTAATGTCATGGAAGGTATGCTCACTTGAAAAAGGTGGATGAGCCTAAAATGACATAACATCATAACCCCCCATGGCACTTTATAACTGAGTGCAAGTACAAAAACACACAAGGTGTACAAGATCCCAAAAATGCAGAAGTAGGCACTTTATCTCAGTGCGTTTACAGAAAAAGAATGCAACAGAAGAGATACAACAAGCTTAGAAGTCAGAAAGAAGAGTGAGCCAAAAGTACAGTAGAAGAGATCCCAGGACCTGTAAAACCCAAGAAATCCACCAGAGTGCAAAAACTGCCAAATTCAGAGGAGAGATAACCTAGAGTAGAATCTAGAAAAAATACCCCTGCAACTGAATAGTTCACTGAACCAGCTTTCCGACGATATATCTGGTTTGCCAAAAATGGAGTCTGGATGAGCCAGATATGGCTCCCGGAAGGCAAAAACAAACATTGGACATCAACAGCAAAAAATGCTATCAAAATAGTAGAACCCAAAACCCTGACCACTATCATCAAAAATTTCTCGAAAAGAGCTTTCCAATGGTATATGGAAGTCAGAAAAAGACCCACGGATGCTTAAGATAGAGCAAAAATAGTTCAAGAGGGTTAGAAAGGCCCCAAAAATAGGCTTTAAGCCCCTGGGGCTGAAAAAAATAGGCCCCTGGGTGCATGGCACGCGCAGGGGCTGGGGTCAAGCCCCTGGTCTGGCATATGACCGGCCGCCTAAGCAAAGGGCCCGCGGGGCTTAAAACACCCGTCGGGCGGCGGGGTAGCCGGGCGGTGGTAGCAGTTGTGGGTGCCGAGTGGAGCGGAGGGGCCACTGAGGCAGAGGCCGACGGAGCTGTGAGGGGCCGAGAGGTGGTCGGTGAGGCCAGGAGGCGGCGGAGTGGGCCGCAGGGGTGGCAGAGCTGCGGGGGCCGCGGAGCGGGCCGCAGGGCGGCGGGGCCGCGCAATGAGCAAGGTTGCGGGCCGATCACCGACCGGCGGCAGCCGCCTAAAAAAAATTTTCACAGCGCGCATTTTTAAAAAGCATAAAAACCTTAAAAAACAAGGGTTTTTTTTTATTTTTTTCTCAAAAACTGTGCCCGTACAGCCCTAGAAGGCCAAAATTTTTCTCCCAGACGCTCTGATGTCCAAAATGGATGTGCCTTATATAGATTCTAGGGTTTTTGGGTCTTCCAGACGCAACCGTGAAGTCGGTTTTGGTCCAAAGTGCCCCAAAAAACAAATACCCCTAGAACCAATGAAAAAATACCAGAAAAGACTGGAGAACTTCAAACCCTCGCTTGCTTCAACAAAAAATAAACAGCCAGCTGCAGGATGGCTCTGATACCATGTTAGAAATAGGAAATGTCCTATTCTCCCAAGAACACCTGCATGCACATATGTCACAAGTAGAAGTAAGAAACAGAAGAGAAGAAGAAGCTATGGCGACAAAAAGGCCAAAGACATGATATCCATGTTGAAAGAATAAACTTCTATTATCAACAAAAATGAATACAATACAATCTCATTAAAGAAATGCAAAGAGGTGAATCCTTATAAGAGGAATCATGAAACCCTAAAAGGGAATCCCTAAGGTTAGCTAAATAAAACTAGAGTGAATAGGTGAGTTAGTAATTAGATCATAATGATTTAATTAATAACCCGATAGACTATTACTCTAACAGTTTCTTTGGAAAAGTGACCTATTAGCCCTATTAGGCCTAGGAGAGATTTGAGGATAGCAGGAGTTAGGGGATTGGTCAAGAATGCTAGCTTGGAGGGTGTTTTTTTTTATGTGGATTAGAGAATTTTGGGGTGGTTAAAACTTTCCGTGGTGGAGTTCCAAGTAATTTTTCCTTAGGAATCCATATTTTATTCCTATAGCCCTATGGTGGGATTAGCATTCAAATTTGATCTCAGTAACAACTCAATGGTGTATTTGTGTCTTATTTCATCCAATATGATGATCTAAAGTTGATAGAACCCTTGTTCCATCCCTGGATTACTTGGTTCTAGTTGTGTCCTATTTGGCCCTTTTGGGTGTTGAAGACTAGTGGAAGATCTAGTCTTGTGAATGTGGATTTTGGGAACTCTTTAGTAGAGCCCTAGATTATGTGGGAGTAGGGGTGTTGTGGATCCCTAGAGAGTTAGTTTTGACATAGTTTGGGGCTCTTCTCCAAGTGGTATCAGAGCAACTAGTAGATCTTTGGAAGAAGACAAAGTTGCAATCATGTCCAATGTAGGAGATGAAAGTGAACTTCCTAATAGAATGACAAATGCTGAACTACTAAGGGTGGTGAAAGAGCATGATACAGAGAGGGAGTTGATGAGGCAGGAAATGGAAAGGCTCAAGGAACAAGTCAAGAGAGGGGGTAGTGGAAACTCTGGAATTGAAGAAGAGGGGAGTGATGAAGAGACTCCTTGGCAAGAAGATGAAGAAGAGGAAATCCCTACTGAACAAAGGTTTCTCTTGAAGACTTTGAAATCCATGGAGAGGAGAACCATGGATACTCAACTTGACCTACCTATCTACAATGGTAAGATGGATCCAGAGGAAGTCATGGACTGGATTGATGCACTCACTAGTTTCTTTGATTGTGAGGAGATACCAGAGCATCAGAAGGTTAAGATAGCAAAGTCCAAGTTGAAGGGATCTTCCCTAGCTTGGTGGAACTTCACTCAAGTAGAGAGGGTGAAGATGGAAAAGAATCTAGTAAGCACTTGGAAGAAGATGGTGACCTTGGTGAAGGAAGCCTATGTACCTAAGGACTATGAAGTTCAACTTCATAAGAAGAGACAAAGTCTAAGACAGAAGGAAATGGACATCTCATGTTATACTGAGGAATTCCAAAAGCTTTCCATGAAGTCTAAGTTAGTTGAACCAGAGAGTGTCAAACTTGCTAGATATATGCAAGGGTTGAGGATAAACATCCAAGATGAACTAAGTTTGTGTTCCCCTACCATGATCCAAAAGTGCTATCAATTAGCACTGAAGATTGAAGAAAAAATTAAAAGGAGACAAGAGAAAAGTTGGAGAGGCAGAGGCCAGAGAGACTTTGGTAGTAGAGGAAGAGGAACAAATAATGGGAGAGGACAAGCTCCTAAAATTTTTGGTGAGACCAGTCAAGAGAACTCCTTTGGAGAGGGAAGTTCTAGAGGCTCCTATAAAGGAAGGAAAGGAGATTCAAGGGGAAGGTTTGGAGGAAGAAATTCAGGACCTCCAAGGTGTTACAGATGTAACCAAGTGGGGAACTTGGCCTCCAAGTGTCCTGAAAAGGCAAGCAATCAGAAAGAGAGAAGGGAAAACATGGTTAGAGAAGAATAGAACCAAGGAGATAACTCACATGGGTCTTATGCACCACCTAAGGAAGGAGAATTCCTTATGATTAGAAGGACACTATTGAAGGCTCCAAACACTTAAGAGCCACCTCAGAGGAAGAATTTATTTAGAACCACATGCAAGGTGGGAGACAAAGTCTGCAGGATGGTGATTGATAGTGGGTCTACAGACAACTTGGTGTTAGAGGAGGTAGTAAAGAAAATAAAGCTGAGGAGGGTGCCACATCCAAAACCTTACAAGGTATCATGGCTAACTAAGAAGGAGCAGACTATCATAGAGGAACAATCTTGGGTGGAACTCCAACTTGGGAACTACAAGGATAAAGTTCTCTGTGATATTGTCCCCATGGATGCATGCCATTTGCTACTTGGGAGACCATGGCAGTATGATGTGGAGGCTCACCATGATGGGAGGATGAACACCTACACCATCAATCACAAAGGGGAAAAGGTAACATTCTTTCCACTATCTGATTTTCAGAGGAACAAAAGGATTCCAAATTTTTGTTTGTAGGAGAGAAAGAGTTTTTGAAAACCTTAAAAGAAGAAAATACTCCTTGTTATGATTTAGACATTTTAGCTAAAGATGATAGACCTCAGAAGGTTGAGAAAGAAGTAGAACCCCTAAGGAGGGTAAGCCCTAAAGAAGTTGCAGACCTACTTGATCAGTATAAAGACATTGTGACCAAAGATTTACCAAATGAGTTGCCCCCAATCAGAGACATAAGTCACAACATAGACTTGATTCCAGGAGCAACCTTGCCCAATAAGGTAGCATACAAGTTAACCCCTAAACAAAACAAAGAGATGGAAAGACAAATTCAAGAACTCTTGGATAAGGGTTTGATTACAAAAAGTCTCAGTCCTTGTGCAGTACTAGCTCTTTTGGCCCCTAAGAAGGAAGCCACATAGAGATTGTGCATTGATTCTAGAGCTATAAATAGAATCACAATTAGGTATAGGTTTCCTATGCCTAGGATAGAGGATCTATTATATCACTTAGGAGGTGCAAGGTACTATTCTAAGGTGGATTGGAAGAGTGGCTACCACCAAATTAAGATTAGGGCTGGAGATGAGTGGAAAATTGCATTTAAGACCAATGAAGGCTTGTATGAATGGAGGGTGATGCCCTTTGGCCTATCCAATGCCCCTAGCACATTCATGAGGCTCATGAATGAGTTTATTAAACCATTTATTGGAAAAAATTTCATAGTATACCTTGATGACATCCTTATCTTTAGCAAAAGTAAGGAGGAAAATTTGGAACATCTTAATTTGGTCCTAAAGAGATTGCATGAAGAGAAGCTTTTCATAAATTTGGAGAAATGTGTTTTTATGCAGGAAGAACTCATATATTTGGGATTTTTAGTCTTAGGAGGGAACATAAAGATGGACCCTGAGAAGGTAGAAGCCATTTTGAATTGGTCTTCTCCTAGGACAATGACATAAGTTAGGAGTTTTCATGGGCTGACATCTTTTTATAGAAAATTCATAAGGAATTTCAGTTAGTTGTGTGCTCCTATCCTTGAAACCATCAAAGGTGGACAGAAGTGCAAGTTTGTGTGGAAAAAAGATGTAGAAGAAGCCTTCCAAATGCTAAAAAAGAAGGTAATGGAAAAGCCTATCTTAGTCTTTCCTGATTTTCAAAAGATATTTACTATTGAATGTGATGCTTCTAACCTAGCTATTGGGGTTGTCTTAAGCCAAGAAGGGAGGCCTATAGCCTTTTTCAGTGAGAAACTGAATGAAGCAAAGAGGAAATACTCCTCTTATGACTTGGAACTGTATGCATTGGTTCAGTAATTAAAGAATTGGAGGCACTACCTCCTTCCAAAATAATTTGTTGTCTTCACAGACAACCAAGCCTTAAGTTTCCTAAACAGTCAAGAGAAATTAAGCCATAAACACATGAAGTGGGTAGAATCAATACAAGCCTACACCTTCTCAATCAAACATAAAAAGGGAGTTTCCAATAAGGTGGTAGATGCATTGAGCAGGAGATCTTTAGTTGTGCAACAAATCCAACTCCAAAGTGTAGGGATTGATTCATTGAAGGACATGTACAAGGATGATGATGATTTCAGAGATATTTATAAGGCATGTTCTAACTTTTTAGAGACTTACCATGTGGAGTATGTAGACTATTTGATACAAAATGGACTCTTGTTCAAGGGACACCAGTTATGCATTCCAAAGTGTTCAATGAGGGAGAACATCATTAGAGAAAAACATGCAGGCAGCATGGGAGGACATTTTGGTTTGGACAAAACATTGGAACAGGTGAGAAGGTTCTATTATTGGCCTAAAATTCAAACTGAAGTAAGGAAGATTGTAGATACATGCACAATCTGTCAAAGGGCCATAGGTACATCCACAAATGCAGGACTATACCAACCTCTACCTATTCCCACAAGACCTTGGGAGAGTTGTAGCATGAAATTTGTGATGGGATTGCCTAGAACACAGAAGGGATATGATAGCATCTATTTTGTAATGGATAGGTTTAGTAAAATGACCCACTTTATCCCTTGTAAAAGCACTAATGATGCATCAGCAATTGCAAGTTTGTTCTTCAAGGAAATAGTGAGGATTCATGGCTTACCTCAATCAATTCTCTCTGATAGAGATGTGAAGTTTATTGGTCACTTTTGGAGAACCTTGTGGAAAAGGTTAGGGACCAATTTAAGCTTTAGTTCTGCCTACCATCCACAAATAGATGGGTAGACAGAAGTGGTAAACAAATCACTTGGGAATCTACTTAGGTGTTTTACCAAATAGTATGAAGACAAGTGGGATGCAGTCCTACCCCAAGCAAAACTTGCTTTCAATGAATCAGTCAATATAAGTACAGGGAAGAGTCCCTTTCAAATTGTATATGGGAAAAGTCCAAGAGGCATATTGGAACTTAGAGAGTTACCACAAACCACTCCAATCAGTACTCATGGAGAAGATTTTGCAGAGAGTATGAAAGAAATTCATGATTAAGTAAGATTGGCACTTGAGAAGAGTTCATAAAAATATAAAAAAGCCAAAGACAAGCATAAAAGAGATGTTCAGTTGTAGGTGGGAGACATGGTGTGGGCATATCTAAAGAAGGAGAGATTACCTGAAGGCAAACACACCAAACTACTCATGAAGAAAGTAGGACCCTATTTGGTCTTGAAGAAACATGGGTTGAATGCATATGAGATTGAATTACCCTCACACCTTGGCATCTCTCCTATATTCAATATTTGTGATCTAACCCCATATAAAGGTGATGAACATGCAGGTTCTGAAGTACAAGGGGAAGAACTTGAAGAAGTTATTGCAAGTCTACCCTCTCATGCACCAAAGAGGCTTGAGAAGATTTTGGACACCAAGATCATCAAACATACAAAAAAGAATGTTTACAAGAAATACTTGGTCAAATGAAAGGATATTCCTAAGGAGGAATCTATATAGATGGATGAAAAAGAAATTCAGAAGCATGCCTCCAGTTTAGAAGACCTCATCTCAAGAGGACTTGAGATCAATGCACCCCGGGAGTATGGTGCAGGAGCACCCTCAAGTTCATCCATGGTACACACATCAGTGGACCCAAAAAATTAGGGTCAGGGTTGTCATTGGATCTTAGATCCAATGTTTTCAATAAAGTCCTAAAATGTAAGACAAGGGGACACTAAGTGATGTTATAAACTTAGTTGTCCACCTTAGTAAAATTGGAAAATTTGGGTAGAGTAGACTAGAATAGTCTAGGGGAACTAAGGAAGGGTAGGAATGTCATTTTAGGCCTTCTAAAATCCCCTATGGAGTAAAAAAACTGAACTTTACAAGTTTAGTTAGTTTTGACAACTTTTGCAAAAAGTTGTTAAAAGTTGTCAAAGTTGCTAAGTGCAACTTTTGAATCCCAACATTCACAACCTCCTTTTTTAGTTGGAACCACTTGGAAATGATATTTAATGGAGGAAAAACCTCTCTCCATAGTTGGAGTGAACATTTTTTAAAGTTTTTGAATTGAAATCAATAAAATCTAAACTATTTTCTGCATTTCTAACTGAATTTCAAAGTTGTACGACCCTATACAGATCCCAATGCACCAATGAAGTGGGGGAAAAGTTGATGCAGTTTCTTAGTGGTATTTTTCATTTGGTTTTAAGTTTTCAAGTGTAGGGGATTGAGAGATATCCATTTTTGATTGCTCACTAGCCTGTGAAAGGCCCTAACTAGGGTTTCGATACCAAAATCTTCATTCCCAGAGACTCCACCATGGGAAAATTTTGAGCCTTTGGGGAGAGTAAGGGGGGAGGATGTAATTTAATAATTTTGAGGTATTAGATCAGGAGGCAGTTGGTGAAGAGAGAGATGATTGAATCTTTGGAACAGGCATCCATATGTGACTCTCCAGTTTTGAGTTTTTGAGGCACAACTCGGGCCAGGGGTGGAATGAAAGTCTAAATCCTTGGATTTAGATGTTTGGTATGATCCTAAAAGTGTCCCAATTGGTGGGATAATAAATTGAGTTGATATTATAGTAGTTACTTTTGAAAAGTGGCATATTAGCCCTATTAGGTCTAGGAGAGATTTGAGGACAACAGGAGTTAGGGGATTGGTCAAGAACCCTAGCTTGGAGGGTGTTGTTTTTATGTGGATTAGAGACTTTTGGGGTGGTTAAGACTTTTTTTGGTGGAGTTCCAAGTAAGTTTCCCTTAGGAATCCATATTTTCTTCTTGTAGCCCTATGGTGGGATTGGCATTTAAATTTGATCTCAGTAACAACTTAATGGTGTATTTGTGTCTTATTTCATCCAATATGATGATCTAAAGTTGATAGAACCCTTGTTCCATCCCTGGATTACTTGGTTCTAGTTGTGTCCTATTTGGCCCTTTTGGGTGTTGAAGACTAGTGGAAGATCTAGTCTTGTAAATGTGGGTTTTGGGAACTCTTTAGTAGAGCCCTAGATTGTGTGGGAGTAGGGGTGTTGTGGATCCCTAGAGAGTCAATTTTGACATAGTTTTGGGCTCTTCTCCATTCATTTTGAGAAGTTTAGTTCCAACGGGGTGGTTTGTTGCCATATCTTATAGGTTATTGTAATGAAATTTCCCATGTGGTTGTAGCATGTTATTTATGGATATTGTAATGTCATTTCATTGAAGATTTATGTTTTTTTTCTTGCAATTGTTCCACTCTAGTTATTTTATATTTATTTCCCTATTGTGTTGTGTGTGTTTGGGCTAGTAAGGGGAGTACCCTTCATTATTTTATTAATCTTCCCATAAACCTACTTTCATATTTATTGACCATGGAAAGGATGGAGAATAAGGATATTTTAATGCATGTTAGTGTTACCCAAATTTTCCCCATCACAAAAATTCCAGCTACAAGTGGAGTAAAATGAGGCTTCCACGAGGGTTGAGCCCAACCAGTTAGAAAGACCTTAAATTTTCTGGTCTTGGTTGTGTCCTCTGCAGTCTTTTCGGTCTTTGTTTTACTCTTGCCCATGCAAAATAATCTAAGTGTTGAAGAACCTATGTATTTGATAAGCCCTAGTTATCTAGGACTTTTTCTATTTCCTCATTCTCTTTTGGGGAAATTTAAGTTCTTCAATTTCCATGTGTGCATTTACACTTTGCATTATGTCTCTAAGTCGCACGATAAGAATAGAATATTCCAAATCATCCGGTGACCTGCAGGCTCCCTCCAATCTCTAAGTCTTGTAAAGGAAAATCATATTCCATTTTGATTAGGAGACTTAACAACAATCATTGGATCAAAATTCAATCGGAGGGAAGTCAGGTAGTCTCCCAATATAACCTAGAGTTAACAAAAGGTTTGGAGATCACGCGACTCAGTGTTTTTCCCGACTTCATGTGTGACTTAAGTTTAAAGATGAGTTAAGTTACAGACACTCTCTAGTCACATGATCTCATTATAAACCCAGAGTTAGGAGAATGATTTAGTGACTCGGAGACATAAAGGTTTCAGTGAATCATGATTAAAGAGGATAGTCAAAGCGGAGTGAAAGTTTGAAAGAAACACAAAGGATGTATGTAGTCGCCAAGTATCGAGAAGTAACTAAAGTTAAAGAAAAGGTCAGGAGACCCAATGACAAAGGGAAGAGGTAGACAAAGGTAGAGGCACCATGGCCAGATCAGAAAGGAAGATCGACGGTCACATTTTAAAGTAAAATCAATTTGAATTTTGGTCGTGGATGAAATATCTCGCACCAGCTATGACCGTTATCTTTCAAAACATTTAAAAAAATCAAATATCTGATCTCAGAAGTTATGACAGAAATGACTTGCAGAGAATTAGATGGATCGGCTGAATTCTCAAAGGCACAGCTATGGTGGTAGGAGGGATTTCATGGATATATGATTTATCAAAGATATTTTATGATGAATTTATGAGCAGGTTTGACAGTATTAGGGTTTTCTAATTATTCTATTGCAATCAATTATAACCCTAATCTGATTAGATCATTTTCCTTGAGCCTGCATACTAGGAGGAACATGTATATATAGTTAGTTTTGGAGCTTTTAGAGCTCATATTTTTCCTTACTTAGAAGTTATCCGTGGCATTTTTCCTGCCCTCTGACTTTTACAGTCTTTAATCTTTCATTGATATTCAGATATTGCAAAGGCTTTTTGTGACATTTTCTCTGTCCCTGGGCTTTCTTGTCTGAATCTCTCTTACTAAATTAGAATATATCGAATGATTTTTAGAGAAATATTGGAGTTCCTGAGCCCTCTTTCTTTATGTAATTTTGTGCACTATTGTGGATGATCTGATTTAGATGAGTTTGTGGATATTCTTCAGTCCCCTTTCATTTTGTCTCATTCCTGTGCCCAATTGTAGAAGTGGATGTTTGTTTGCAGATCATAGTTTGTGTCTACTTATAGTGAATATGCTATTGTTTGTGAAATTACTTCTTTCCCTGAATAGCCTCTGTTTATCTCAGACCTCTCTATGAAATACTTATGCAAGCCTATCTAGGAAGTTGTGTTCTATTAGATCCAAGGTTTCATGCTGAGATTAGTTGATGTTTTATGATTCAATTTACCTTCAGTGTATCACCTAGTAGGATAGTTTGCTTTCAGTTATTTCCCTTTCATGCATTCCTTCTATCCCTTTTCCCTCAAGAATTTACTTTTATGTTAGGAAGCAAATTTGGGTGACATATCAAGAGGAACCAGCCTAGAATCTGGAGGTCTTGTCTCGGTTAGCGAAAGGTCCCACAACCTTGAGACAATTCCCATGTTACACTAGATTACCAAGACTACGAGAGCTTGGGTAAGGGTGCAAGTCTAGGTAGACAACAGTTCTGGCATGCCTAGTGGGACGGGAGATAAAATAAATAATTACATCTCTCCAAGAGCATACTGGTTTTCAGGATCAAATAAAGACCAGGAAGTGGTCATGTTCAGCATACCCCACCTTGTTTACCAGATAACAGTTCTGGCATAGTCAGTGGGAACACAACAATAAAGTTTTACTTGCAAAGATTATGCTATCTCTGATATACTGGTTGCATAATAAAGACCTAAAGAGGTTTTCCTGTCAAGTATATCTGGCGACTCCATTGGTGAGGAACAGAAGACCCAGTCCTATTTAAATTTTATGAGAAAGGTTGAAACAAGAAGCTCAAATCTTTCTGTGTTCTCATAGCTACCTCTGAAAAGAAATTACTGCAAGTCATCTCAGAGAACACCCCCTACAAGGAGGGTACAGTCTACACCACCTGATACTTCAGAGAGGAGACTATGGCCCTTTTATTCCAAAAGAAGAGGAAGATATTTAACTAGAGAGCTACAAGAAGATTCATCTCCACCCTTAAATACAACTCACACAGTTGCTACTCAACAAATCACAGCTCCTACAATGGCTAGACAGTTTGCTTTTGCCCCCTTTAATCGAGGAAGCCCCTTAAACTTTTCTCAACACCATGTTGTACCCTTGGTAGCACTCAAAAGTCTACTTGATTTCACAGGTGAAGGAAAAACAACAACTTTTGAACACATAAGAGACTTGACTACCATCTGTAGTATACATAACATCACAGAAGAAGATGTGGCTACCAAGCTATTAGTGGCCTCTTTCAAAGGTAAGGCCTTAGAATGGTTTAGAACTCTTGTTGTTGGTTCCATTAATTCATGGGATAGATTAGGATATGCATTAAGTAAATACTTTGAGGATAAATCGACAACTTCTCTCTGGTTGAGCAATTAACAACCATTTAAAGGGCTCCTCAAGAACAAATGACAGATTTCAATAGCAGATTCCTTAAGACATGGAATAGAATTCCTACCTCAGTAAGACCTTTAGCTGATCATGCCTTCCTATATTTCTTAAGAAGTCTAAATAGAAATATTTCTGTCATGATTCAATCTATGGGAGGTACTTCATTACCTCAGGCCTTTGACATTGTTGTCAAGGCAGAGAACTGTTTAATACAAGCTGGCATGATAGCCCCAAGGCCACCCATGCCCATATTCCCTAATATACAACCAAGCATGCCTTTTCAAATAGCTTCATTTACTCCAATACCCACTATCATAACACCTCAATAAAATACTAGTTATGGGGAAACAAGGGAGGGTCCTTCTCAAGAAATATTAGAATTAAGAAGCAGTCAACAAGAGATGAAGAAATTAATGCAAACTATGAGTAATGAGCTGACTAGTATAAAGAAGCAAGGACAAGGGAGTAGGCCTCTTCTTCAGCAACAAAATCAAGGTCCCAACCCATAATATCAAAATTAGGGAAAATCTTATCAACAGAATAAACCCAAATATCAAGGAGGTTACCAAGGGCAAAGGCAAAACTACAATCAAAGACCATCTCAGACTTACAATCCTACCCCTCTTAATTCTGCAAATCTAGTCAGGGACGTAGTCCCAAGTAAAAACAGTCTTGTTGCAGAGATGGAGTGGTGTTACCCTTGCAATCAGTCCCATAATCAGACAACATGCCTGAATGGGAGGGTACACCAAGCACTGATGGTTCAAAATGCCTCACTTACTCAATCAGAGGCTTCTTCCAGCGAGCCACCTCCTCAGCAAGAAGCACAACATGATGAGACTGCTCTTTCCAATTGGGAGCAACAAGATTTCAATGTAGTAAATGGTGAATCCACCATTGCTGCTAACACCAGGTCTAAAAGAAGAGCTCAAGACATGGAGCAAACAGGAGATATGGCTAGGACTTCTACATCTACAGAATCTTCACAACTTTTTCCTCCTATCATACTAAAGAAGGCACCTGTCATTCCAATCAAAGAAAATCAACCTTCCAAGGAGATTGAGCCTATCATAGTAAAGACACACCAAAGAGTACATACAACAGTACCCTTCAACATTGTGGACAACATGAAGAAAGTAAATGTCACTATGTCTATGTGGTACTCTTTGGCTATTCCGGGACAACCTGAGATATTGAAAAAAGAAATGACTAAAGAGGTAATTCCTCAGTAGCCTATAACAAAGGAAGTCGCTAAGCTAGTGTTGGTTAACACTAATCAAAAGGAGGAGACTCCAAGCAACAACTCCAAAGCTAATACCATGCAAGGTAGGAATTCAAAACCACCACCCTTTTATGTATATTTAATTATTGGAAAATCCTTAATACATAATTGCATGGTAGATAGTGGGGCTACTAGCACTGTTATGCCTAATAAAGTGGCTGACCAATTGGGTCTAAAATATGAGCCTTTCCAAAAGAAGGTTACCCAGCTTGATGGTTCCTCAGTAAACACAATAGGTGTGGCTAAGGATAGCAGCCTAGTAATCTATGCATGCCCCAATTTCTCTATCCTACTTGACATATACATCATAGACCTTCCTGCCTTATTTTCCATGTACTTATTGAGGGATTTTACAGCCAAGATAGGAGGTTATCTTTCCTCTGATTGGTCTCACATGCTTTTCCATACAAGGTATGGAACCAACATCACTATCAAGTCTAAATCATTGGCAACACACCATATAGAACCTTATGTGTCCAATGTACTCAATACAAGACGTTGTTTGGCACTTGATGGTGACTACTTCCCAATCATCAGAGAGACAACCAACAAACTAGAGGGTATCCCAAATATCTATCTAGATGAATTATAATCCCCAAGCCAATGTTATTTGGGATGCTGGTTTGGGGACTTATTTGATTCAAGAAGAAGGTTGCACAGAGCCAAATCTTTCCAAGACAAGCACCGAGATAGAAGATCAACACAGCCAAGTTTGGGAGCTATACTTTGATGGTGCTAGAAGTAGACATGGTATTGGTGGTGGTGCAATGCTAGTTTCTCCAATAGGAGAAAAGTATTATGCAGCTTTTAGGTTCAGTTTCTCTTGCACTAGCAACACTGCTGAATATGAGAGCCTAGTGAATGGATTAGAATGGGCAAGAATGAGAGGGGTCAGAGCCCTAAAAGTATATGGTGACAATGAGTTGGTTTTCAGCCAAATAAGAGGGATAAGTGCAACCAAAATTGATATAATGAGGGCATATAAGCATCACTTTTGGGATGCAATTGAAGATTTCCATGCTTTCAATATTGTTGCAATCCCTAGGAAATTAAATCAGAATGCAGATAGATTAGCTTCTGTTGGATCTTAGTATGACATTCCTAACAATATTTAAAGAGAAAGGGATCAAAAACATATAAAAGTGATTGTCAGACCTTCTATTCCTGATAACAATGTCAATTGGCAAGTGTTCGACAGTGATGAGAAAATTCAACAGTTCTTATTTGAAGAGAATGTCTTCTCAAAACATAACCAAGATAGACTATTGCAGAACTATGGTGATCAAGTGATACAACTAAAATCAAAAAAGATACCTAAGGGACTTGTCACCCTAGAATCTGTCTTCAATAAAGATGACCAAACACTAAAGAGTAAAGTTGGCCTAGTAGTCCAACAAGAACATTCTACTGAACTAGAGTTAGAGCCAGGTAAAAGTTTACAATTTGGGAAGGTAAATACTAATTTAGAAAGGCAAGCTTACACCTGATTATTTCAATAATTCAGTTATGTATTTGCATGGAAATATGAGGACATCAAGGGGTTTAATCCTTCCATTGCTCAACATACCATTGAATTGGAGCCTAATGCCAAACTGGTCAGGCAGAAACAAAGGCCTGTAAAACACAAGTTAGAAGCACTTATGCATAAGGAAGTAATAAAATTAATAGAGAGTGGTATCATCTACCCCATTAAGCACACTAGCTGGGTTTCCAACCTTGTTCCTGTTAGGAAGAAGAATGGGGAGTTGAGGCTATGTGTTGACTTCAGAGACCTTAATAGGGTGTCCCTCAAAGAACGCCATCCATTACCCTCTATGGAGAAAATCCTATAGTGTGTCTCTGGATCCAAGAGATTTTCCTTATTGGATGGCTATTCAGGATACAGTCAGATCTTGGTTCATGAAGAAGATCAATATAAGACTACATTTACAACCAAGTGGGGGACCATGGCTTATCAAAAGATGCCCTTTGGTTTGTCTAACTCAGGTGCTACTTTTCAAAAGGCAATGGATATGGCCTTTAAAAGCCTCATGTACAAATTTGTACTGGTCTACTTAGATGACATAACTGTTTATTCTAAACATGCAGCAGACCATATTAAACATCTGAGAAAGATATTTGAAAGGTGTAGAGAATTTGGGATATCTCTTAATCCCAAGAAATGTGTGTTCGCAGTCTATGAAGGAAAACTATTGGGATATATAGTATCCAAAAAAGGAATTATAGTAGACCCTGAGAGGATTACAGTCATTCTAGAGATACCCCTACCACATCACAAGAAAAGCCTTCAATCTTTCATAGGAAGGATTAACTTTGTCAAGCGTTTCTTGCCTAATATTGCAGATCTATTAAATCCTTTGACGAAAATGTTGAAGAAGAATACATCATTCTTTTGGAGTAAAGAAGGGAAAATCAGTTTCCAAGCTATCAAAGAGTCTCTGATAGAAGCTCTTTCCCTGATAAACCCAAATTTCAGTAAGGATTTTATCCTTTATGCTTACGAAGGATCAGACGCTATTTCTACAATATTGACCCAAGAAAATTCTGAAGGATTGGAGCAACCTATTGCTTTCTTTAGCAAAGGTTTAGAAGAATATGAACAAAGATATTCTTTTGTGGAGAGACACATACCTGCTATGGTGAAGAGCTTCAAAAAGTTCAGATATCTATTAACCCATAACAAGTTACGATTGAAAGTTACTCACCCAAGTGTCAAAGAATTCTTGCTTTCTAGGGACCTAAATGAAAAAAGGGTTGGTTGGATTACCAAGGTCATGGAATATGATGTTGATATCCAAATCACCAAGCTAGTTAAAGGAAGAGGTCTTTGTGAGCATTTGACAGAGGATGAGAGTGCAAAGAAATCAGAGAAAATGGATGCATATTTAGTTATGCAGTCAACAGAAGATAGTGCCAAGATAGCAGGTTGGTTGCCTAACATGATTCATTATTTAAAAATAGGGGAGTGCCCTATAGATCTAGATCTAGAAAAAAGAAGATACTATAGATTACAATCTGTTTCTTTTGTGCTAATAGATGAAATTCTTTTTAGAAAATATCACAACTGTGTCCTTTTGAGGTGCATAGGTTCAGAAAAGATAGCAGGTGTCCTATTTGAATTACATGATGTGCCCTCTGGAGCTCACTTCTCTCCTAGGACTACTGCTTTTAAGATCATGAGGGCTAGGTACTATTGGCCATCTATCTTCAAGGATAGCCATGATTATGTAAGTAAATGCATCAAATGTGCCATGTTTGTAGGAAAAGAAAAACTTGCGGCCTTACCCCTTCAGCCCATCAGAATAGAGCAACCTTTCATGAGATGGGGCATAGATTTCATTGATGTGATCAATCCTCCATCTAGTGCAGGCCATAAATGGATAATTACTACAACAGATTATTTCACTAGATGGACAGAGGTAGTTGCATTGAAGGAAGCAAATGAGAATGTTGTCCTAAGCTTTTATGATGATATAATTCACAGATTTGGTGTCCCTGACTCTATCATTTAAGATAATGAATTAGCATTTACAGGCGTAAGAGTGACTAAATGGGTAGTCAAACATGGTGTTTAGTTGAACACAAGTTCAAACTACTACCCTCAGGGTAATGGTTTGGCAGAATCAACCAATAAGAACTTGATTAGGATAATCAAGAAGACCCTACAAGATAACCAAAGAGATTGGCACACCAAACTAAAATCTACCTTATGGTTAGACAAAATTACCCCAAAGAAAATCATTGGGAATTTTCCTTACATGCTAGTATATGGGAGAGAAGCTAAGTTGTCCATTTTAACTGAATTGCCAGCCCTGGCCTTAGCTACTCAGTATGTCTTGTTTGAAGAAGGAGACCCTTTGCAGATTAGGTATGCTCAAATTATGGAATTAGAAGAACACAGAGATAAGTCCATGAAAGATATGGAATTCCATCAGATGCAAACAAAGAAAAGCTTTGATAGGAGAGCCAGGGCTATAAATTTCAAGATTGGGGATATAGTCCTCAAATGGGATGAATTCAAATCAAATCTTGGTAGACATACCAAATTTGATTCCTTCTAGGGAGCTCCATTTATCATCATAGAATGCAAGAAGCATAATTATTTTCATCTATCAACTCTTGGAGGGGATCCCTTGCCCATTTCTGTAAATGGTTTCCATTTGAAACCTTGTTTTGAGGTTTGTCCTTCCTTGTAATTATTGTTAAATAGTTTCCCTATTCTCTATTCCTGCTTTCTAGATTAATTTCCTACTTTCTTTGAAGTGCTCGTGCACAGTTAGTTGTTTCTCCTCCTAGTTTTGATCTGTTTCCAAGTTTCCATTTTTTATCAAGTGACGACTCTATGCCCAATGGATGTCAAAGGCTACTGGTTCTCAATGTCTAGTAGGCAGACATCCCACAAAAATTGCCAAGAATGTTACCCAAATTTTCCCCATCACAAAATTTTTGGCTACAAGTGGAGTAAAATGAGGCTCTCACAAGGGTTGAGCCCAGCCTGTGAGAAAGACCTTAAATTTTCTGGTCTTGGTTGTGTCCTCTGCAGTCTTTTCAGTCTCTATTTTACTCCTGCACATGCAAAATAATCTAAGTGTTGAAGAACCTATGTATTTGATAAGCCCTAGTTATCCGAGACTTGTTTTATTTCCTCATTCTCTTTTGGGGCAATTTAAGTTCTTCAATTTCCATGTGCGCATTTACACTTTGCATTAGGTCTCTAAGTTGCACGATAAGAACAAAATATTCCAAATCATCCTGCGACCCACAGGCTCCCTCCAGTCTCTAAGTCTCGTAAAGGAAAAGCATATTCTATTTTGATTAGGAGACTTAAAAGCAATTGTTGGATCAAAATTCGATCAGAGAGAAGTTGGGTAATCTCCCAATATAACCTAGAGTTAACAAAAGGTTTGGAGATCACGTGACTTAGTGTTTTTCCCGACTTCATATGTGACTTAATTTTAAAGATGAGTTAAGTTATAAACTCTCTCTAGTCGCATGAGCTCGTTACAAACCCAGAGTTAGGAGAATGATTTAGCGACTCGGAGACATAAAGGTTTCAGTGAATCATGATTAAAGAGGATAGTCAAAGCAGAGTGAAAGTTTGAAAGCAACGCAAAGGATGTATGTAGTCACCAAGTCTCGGGAAGGAACTAAAGTTGAAGAAAAGGTCAGGAGACCTAGCGACAAAGGGAAGAGGTAGCCAAAGGTAGAGGCACGGGTTAAAGTCATGGCCAGATCAGAGAGGAAGATCGACGGTCATGTTTTAAAGTAAAATTAATTTGAATTTTGGTCGTGGATGAAATATCCCGCACCAGCTATGACCATTATCTTTCAAAACATTTAAAAAATTCAAATATCTGATCTCAGAAGTTATGACAGAAATGACTTGCAGAGAAGTAGATGGATCAGCCGACTTCTCAAAGGCATAGTTATGGTGGTAGGAGGGATTTCAGGGATATGTCTGATTGATCAAAGATATTTTATGATGCATTTATGAGAAGATTTGACATTATTAAGGTTTTCTAATTATTCTATTGCAATCAATTATAACCCTAACCTAATCAGATCATTTTCCTTGAGCCTACGTGCTAGGAGGAACATGTATATATAGTTATTTTTGGAGATTTTAGAGCTCAGAGTTTTCCTTACTTAGAAGTTATCCGTGGCATTTTTCCTGTCCTCTGACTTTTACAGTCTTTAATCTTTCATTGATATTCAGATATTGCAAAGGCTTTTTGTGACATTTTCTCTGTCCCTGGGCTTTCTTGTCTGAATCTCTCTTACTGAATTAGAATATATCGAATGATTTTTAGAGAAATATTGGAGTTCCTGAGCCCTCTTTCTTTCTGTAATTTTGTGCACTATTGTGGATGATCTTATTTAGATGAGTTTGTGGATATTCTTCAGTCCCCTGTCATTTTGCCTCAATCCTATGCCCAATTATAGAAGTGGGTGTTTTTTTGCAGGTCATAGTCTGTGTCTACTTATAGTGAATACGATGTTGTTTGTGAAATTACTTCTTTCCTTGAATAGCCTTTGTTTATCTCAAACCTCTCTATGAAATACTTATGCAAGCCTATCTAGGAAGTTGTGTTCTATTAGATCTAAGGTTTCATGCTGAGATTAGTTGATGTGTTGTGATTCAAGTTACCTTCAGTGTATCACCTAGTATGATAGTTTGCTTTCAATTATTTCCCTTTAATGCATTCCTTCTATTCCTTTTCCCTCAAGAATTTACTTTTATGTTAGGAAGCAAATTTGGGTGACATATCAAGAGGAAACAACCTAGAATCTGGAGGTCTTGTCTCGGTTAGCAAAAGGTCCCACAACATTGAGACAATTCCCATGTTACACTAGATTACCAAGACTATGAGAGCTTGGGTAAGGGTGCAAATCTAGGTAGATAACAGTTAGTATACGCTAAGTATTGGTTGGTCTCCACAGGCTGTTGCAATCTCGCATAATGAGCTCTTAATCCTTCTTTCAAAGATTATAATGATTTTTGTCGCTCCTTCTCTGCCATCACTTCCTTCTTTCATCTCTCCAAACAAGATAATAATAAATTTGAAAATCTCCCTTCCCCTTTTCTTAACTCAATACCTTAATCAAGAATCAATTTTCTTCTCCCAAATGTTGTAAGTTCACTTTATCTACATTTCTCTTACATTAGGAATTTGGTTAGTAACATGTATGCGACGAAGTATTGCCACAATCCTTATATGGTATGTTCCTTATTAAGAAATTACAATTATTTCCTTGCACAATGATAGAAACTTTATTAGCTTTATTTCCATCAAAGGTGGTGATTATGCAAAGTATCGATATTAAACATATCATTCCATAATATGATGTTTTAGCTTATTAGTCTGTTCTTCCTTTATTTTAAGAAAGATATATTAAATTATTTATTATTATACATGCCAATGAACGCTTGACCATTAGTCGATTGATATGCTCTAAGTCCCTTTTGGAAGAGTATGTTTGTGATTAAGTATTCGACTTTAAAGTAGTCATGAAAGAAATAATTACATAAAGAATAATACAATTATGATAGATTGGAAATTAATGATCAAATACATGCATCATTACATATCTATGTGAATTCATATATATATATATATATATATATATATGAACACACACATACATACATATATACATATTTATATATATACATATATATACATACATATATATACATACATATATATATATATATATATACATACATACATATATACATATGTATACATGTATATGTATATATATATATACATATATATGTATACATATACGCGCACACACACACACACACACATATATATATATATACATATATATATATATACATATACATATATATACATATATATATA